>JAFIRS010005284.1:0-61033 GCA_018342105.1 Gonioctena quinquepunctata | reverse complement strand
GTTTTTTAAAATAGGCGATGCAGTGTTTCTGATATATCTAAAGCTTTGACTGTTATGAAAGCTTAATCTCTCCCCTTCAGACTACAAAGTTTAAAGGGTTTCAAAGTCCTATTTAAGGAAATCCCCAAACTGTGAAAACTGATAGTTTACTTTTAAATTAAGAGATGTTACTATTTTGGCAGAACCCGACTATCTTCTTGCAAGAACTCAAATTATCTTCGTAGTAAAATGAATCTTTTGTATGAATTTTTGTATCTTTTTAAAAACTACCTTTCATTTCCCATGGGATTACAATCTTCTGACTATAAGTATATTTTATTTAGAGATGGAAAATTCTAAATACAGTGGATTTTTTTTTCTAAAGACCCTGGAACCCTTGTGTGGTTCGGAATACACTAGAAAAAAATCAAGATATCTTCATAGAATGAAAAGTCCCTTACTTGTGGAATTATGTGTTTATTAAAAAAGGTTTGTACACTGATAATGTCATTATCCTTATCGATCTTGACAGGGGGCCTTGTTCTTGACCAACTGCTTGGTTTAGACCCCCCTCCCCCGATTATCTCATGGGGTTTTACTAAAAAATAAAAAAAAAACTGTTTAGATTTTTTTTCCCCCCTTGTTATAGGGCCCTTTTCCGGATAAGTCATTCTAAGATGCTGGCAGCCTAGACTGTCGCAGCCAGGTTCATCCATTTCTCAACTTCATCAACATATTTTATGATATCTACAATGAACTTTTGATTTTGTTCAAGTCAAGTTTGTTAGAGGTAATAGTCCGGCAGAGATGGGCGGGAAGGCGGAATAGTTTGTATCGAAAAGTTTAATGAAACAATGTCATCGGGGACTTTTTCCAACCCCCTCAATGTTCAAGCAATAATTCATCGACTAGAGACATCAGTCCACTTTCCCCCTTTTCTTCTTCCTTCGTGGAACCCATGACCCCAAAAAAACCCGTTTACGAAGTGATCACTTTGGAAAAAAACACCAGATTTTCAAGAAAATCAAGTCATCTGATTTTGACAGATGTAAACATTGAGTAAATTTCAAGGATTTCATCCATTTTCGCCAACTGTTCTGTGAGGGTTTTTTTTTCAGAACAATAAACTTTGACCATCTTCCCACCCCGCGACCTCGATGTTCCCCCCGGAACCCCCCCCTTCCCCTCCCACACGATTGTATTTTTTTCTCTCTCTCTTACTCACGGTTTCCCAACTTATACTCTGAGCTTAAAATTTTTTTCTGTAAATTTTTTTGATAATTCCACTTTGTATTGGGTGTGTTGTGAACCTCACAAATAATGAAAAAAAAAAGTTTGTTTATTTACACTTTTCCAAAATCGATCGTGGAATTGAGAAAGAAGGACTCGAATACAAAGACTGCAAACAAGCATTTGTTTGTAAATCTCAAAATAATGCGCTTCTTGATATTCAATTTCGGTCCTGCTTCATCTGAAGAGAACGAAATTTGATAAATTTGCATAATCATCAATATAAGACAAGGCTTTCTCATGACATCCACATAGCACATCCAAGATTGCTGAGAAATGGAGATGCTGTATCTTATCATTTATCAACATTTCTCAATGTGCTTCCACAGTGGGTCGAGAAACAAAACTATTCCTCTCTTAGGCGATTCATGAAAACAGTTATTCATACAATAAAAATATAAAGCGAAATTTTTCATAACGAGCCGTATGCAAAAAAGATAGGTATTCGAGTTGTATACAGGATTTTTTCCAATACTTTGGTTTTTCAATATAAAAATGAAAATACCCTTTATTATTAAATTGAAAGCAAATGTCCAATTTTTATTGTTTTGGCAGTGACAATGACAGTGGAGCAAAATTATTTCAGTCAATCGCAATACATTCCTAGCAGAAAAAATTAGAACAAATATTAGGTTGTCAGAGTGCATAGTAACAATTTCAATTATTGAAGTCGCCATTACTGTAGAACAGTAATCAGATAATTTTCGTAAATTTATAGAATATCGTTTTAATTATGGATGGAGAGTGATGGGGTCAGCGGAAGCAGTTAGCTTAGAACTTCTACCAGTGAAGTCCAGACTACTATACGAAAAAGAATATGATGCATTTGATAGTTGGTGTTCTCAGAAAAAACTATCTAAGGTATCAGAACCCGTCATTCTTGCGTATTTGGGAGAAAAATATAAAACTATGAAGTCGTCAACCCTGTGGTCGAAGTTTCCTATGTTAAAATCAACTTTAGCTGTTAACATGAACATACATATGGGTGATTATCCCAATGTGAAGGCATTTCTCAAATGGAAAAGTGCCGGCTATCAGCCAAAAAAACAAACGTTTTCACGACAGAAGAGGTATCTAAATTTTTGCTTGATACTGCGGATGAACATTTTTTATTCATGAAAGTAGTTATGATTATGGGATTGTCAGGCACCTGGCGTCGGGACGAACTCTCTAAAATGACAATACATGATACACACATGAACACAAATTTAATCCAGCTGAAATTTACCGAAAGTACATGTCAATGCATCCTAAGATATCAGAAAACTCTAGATTTTTTCTTCAGTATAGGAATGGAAAAAGTACAGTTCAAGTAGTCGGAATGAATACTTCTGTAAAAATTCCGAGTCTAATGGCATCAATTCTTGGATTACCCAATACTGCAAAATATACTAGCCATAGTTTCAGAAGCGTCGCTTTAGGCTTATTTTTTGGGGAACTTAAACATCATGGTGGATGGCGATCGTCGACCGTTGCAGAATGTAATAAGCAGTCCGTGGAAGGGAAAGTGAAAATGGAAACAGTATTTTTAGTGTTTGATATCAAGAGAAGTGGAAATGTCGAAGTCGAGAACAACATTTGATTTAGTATAACCGAAATCATCGTTTTGAATTAACATTCAGAATAACAGAAATTGTACTATTAGTATGAATCTTGTGAAAAATTAGTATGGATGGAATATTATTGTAATATGTTCAATGAAAAACGATTGAAATGGGAATGATGGGTATTGTATATTACCAATATTTGAACAACGTAGGTCTGTACTTTTTTACACGCCGTGCAGATTTTTATTTGCACTCTGTTGAAAAATAGCCTACCTCTGACATTTAAAAGTTATCATAAATGACACATTTTTGATGTGAGTATTGGTAAAAATTACTTTTCGACTCCCCACTTCATAAATACGGAGAATTCTTTTTTCTGAGATTTCTGTAAAAAGTAAATGACATACTTACGATTTCACTCAATCAATTTTATTTCTGCGACATTATAAGTTCAGACATTTATACAAACGTTTCATGGCGAGAAGAAACACAGAAGTCGCTCTAACCATACCAAATCAACCAATAACTGAAAAAGTAACTGAAATGAATCTAGCTCAACTCAACAACAACAACGCAGGGTACTTACAATCAAATATGTTTTGAAGGGTGTTAATAGTAGGAGATTTAAGCCGGTTGTGAGTTTCCCCCCCCCCACTATGACGTCACGTGTGACCTTGAATGCTTGCAGGTGTGCAATGTGGTCTGTGTTTGACCTTGAGATTTGACTTTGAGATTTTTCATTGAGTTTTGACATTGAGTTTGGTCGACTTTGAGATTCGACTACAGTTTTGACCTTGAGATTCATAACATTAAATTTTGACCATGAGATTTGACCTTGAGTTTTGATGTTGGGATTGTTTCGGCAACCTCAAGATTTGATCTTGTTTTTTTTGTTTGACCTTGACTAAAGCTGTGGTGTAGGCATACATATTCTGTGTAGTCATGACCTTCATGAATCCTTGCACTCTCCAAGCGAGGAGGGCGTTTATCCTGTGAGAGACCTAAGAGTGAACTGCGAGTATTGATGAGTGCGCTGGATGTCAAGAGAATCCCCTCAAAATCCATACAGATTGCGCATCCCATCGGACTTGTTATAGGGTGGGGATATTTCATTGGAATATTCCAGGAGAAGAGTATTTCGAATCAGTGTCTCCTCCAGTGAGCTATTGAAAACAAGTTGGTGAAATGTATTCGTGTGATTGTGGTGAAGATTTCACTTGTAGTGATAATCTACGTCGGCATCAACGGGAAACTTGCCAGGGAGGTCCTTCAGTGAAACGAGTTAAATTTAACAATGGCGATGACTCACCACCTGAACCACTCTATACATGTAATTGTTGTAATGTGATAATCCCATATGGTCAAGTCAGTTCTCACAATAGAACACTCGCACATAGGACGAATTCATGTGTTCACTTGGGTGGTGGTGTACACCTCATTAAAAATGCATTCAAATGTCGCATTTCCAGCTACATAGTATCTAGTGAGAATATGTATACTGAGTACACACCTTTTTTCAATGATATCAAGCATAAAGTACTCGAGCTATTGGAAAAAAACATCAAACTGCACAACTCCATCAAGGTCAACATGGAAGTGTTTGGAAGTTATATCATTCAAACCCAGGAATTGACATTCTCCCAATCGTATAGCAGATCGATCAACTGATTTGAATGGATTATTCGATGCGTTCCGTGACATTATAATTGCCCATAGTACGGAGTTTGAGGAGCGTGATTCAGGTTTGTAGTTATAATTGTTGCAAATGATGAAAGGTTCAATGAAAGTAATTTTTTCAGGATGGAGTTGCGAGAAATTATGTTCCTTGAGGTGAACATAAACAAATATAGTCCACTTGGCGGATCACCATAAAACTTCCCGAATTCATTGAGAGGAGAGAAGGTGTTGCCAACATAAAAAATGAAGACCAATGCTGCTTTGCATGGGCCGTGACATCTGCATCATTTCCCACAAACAATAAAGTGTCGGAGGTGTCATTATGAGACTGTCTTAAATGTAACAGGTATGGATTTTCCAGCAAAATTATGTGATATAAAAATGTTTGAGTATTTGAATGATATTTCAGTCAATGTTTATGGTTTGGAATCTAAGATTGAGAATATGAGAGTCAAATATGAGGTGATTGGGCCCTTGCGATACTCTCAGAGAAAACTCGGAAGACATGTCAATTTATTGCTCATCACAGATGAGGTGAGAAATAGTCATTATTGTTAGATAAAAGATCTTTCAAGATTGGTTTCAAGTCAAATTTCAGCTCATGAACACGAAAAATATTTCTGTGATGGATGTTTATTGTACTTTCAAATGAGCGATTACGGCGTCCAAATGCATATTTAATCATGTAGAGGTGAGAAATAGTCATTATTGTTAGATAAAAGATCTTTCAAGATTGGTTTCAAGTCTGTATGACAACAGTACCAAAACTGATTTCAGAATAAATAAATTTGGGAAAATGGTTGCCGGTAATACATTAATGTTTGAAAATTTCGAAAGACAAATGAATGTACCTGTTGTAGTATATGCAGATTTTGAATCGATTCTGAAGCCTATACAAACCACCGAACCGAATCCCGAACTCGCGTACACGAATAGAACCTTCCAACACGAAGCTTACTCATTTGCTTATCTAATAAAATGTTCCTTTGATTGATAAATTAACAAAATTTGTTTCATATAGAGGTGCTGATGCGGCAAAGGTTTTCACAATGCGAATAGAAAAATATTTAAGAAATATATGTATAATAATCATTTGAGGTATGTCAAACCAATGACTAAACAAACCCGAGAAGAGGAAAGGGAATTTCATAATGCCACCACTTGTGGTATATGTGAAAAACCTTCCACAGAAGGGGATGTTAGAGTCAGAGACCACTGCCATCTCACGGGGAGAAAAAGATATCCAGCAGCGCACTCTGCCTGTAATTTGAATTTCAAAATACCAAATTTCATCCCCATTATGCCATAATATGAGTGGTTATGATTGCCATATGTTCATTAAAGAATTGTATGAGGAAAAGGATAAGATTGATGTTATTCACCAAACTAAGGAAAAATACATTTCGTTTACAAAACATCTCTACACACATAGCTATCAAAGTAAAGAAGGAAAAATTAAGATTTTTTTTTTTTGAAAATGAGATTTATAGATAGCTTCAAGTTCATGTCAAGGTCATTGGAAAAGTTGGGTGCAAATTTGAGTGATGAGCAATGTGTAGAGATGTTGAAATATTTTCCCGATAAAGAAAAATTCAATTTAATGGGGCAGAAAGGTGTTTTCCCATATAGTTCTGTGGACAAGATCAATAAATTGGATCATCCTAATTTACCGACAAAAAATCAGTTTCATGACAATTTGAATGAGGAACATGTATCAGAGAAAGATTATATGAGAGCCGAACGTGTTTGGGAACTATTTGAGTGTAAGAGTCTTGGAGAATATTCGGATTTATATTTAAAATCTGATGTCCTACTACTGTGTGATATTTTCGAGAATTTTAGACGGATTTGTTTAGATACATATAAGTTAGATCCAGCTCAATATTATACTGCACCTGGATTATCTTGGATAAAGCCTTACATCAATCTCAACACTCGAATGCGTAATAGATCTAATAATAAGTCTGAGAAAGATTTCTATAAGTTGATGAACAATGCAGTTTATGGCAAAACGATGGAAAACGTTGACAATGGGATCGATGTGAGGACTTGTTACACATTGGCAGAATGCCCTTAGAATGTATGGGAGCAGGCACTCTGATTGCACGACCAAACTTAGAAGTTGCAAATCTTAGGTGAAAATTTCGTTGCTTTTCAAATGGGTAATGTGAAAGTGTATTATGACAAACCACTGTATTTGGGATTCTGTATTTTGGAATTATCCAAGACTGTAATGTACGATTTTACTATGGATGTATAAAGAAAGAATTCGGTCAGGATGCTTCTCTGCTCTACACTGACACAGATTCTCCAATTTTAAAAGTAAATACCGACAATTTTTATGAGTTCATCAGCACCAATATAAATGGATTCGACACATTGAATATAATAAATTTGGCATACCTGTAACAAATTCAGTCTTGGGTAATTTCAAAGATGAGTTTTCCAATGATCCAATAATTAGTTTCTATGGTACAGGTGCTAAAGCATACTATGTACAATCTCTTGCAACAGAAGTAAAGAGAGCCAAAGGGGTGAAGAGATCTGTGATAGGGAATCAATTGACATTGGAGGAGTACAAGAAAATAGTTGAGAATGGTGGTAAAAATGATGAATAGATAACTGTATATATTATTGACATTGATTCAACGCTCATACGAAGTGTATAGTTAACAAATAAAATTGATGATGCACACTATTGTGTTTTATTGCAATATTTTACCCTACATAAACATGAACCGCAAAACCGCGAAACCTCGGTTTTTACCAAGTGTGAAAAACCGCGGTTTTTTACACGGGGTAAAAAACTGCGGTCTGAAAAAAATAACATGACCGCTCCCGCAGCGTCGCTCCGCAGTCTTGGCGCCGCGAAGCGGCGCGATTTTTCTCAGACCGCAGTTTTTTATCCTGTATAAAAAACCGGTTTCTTACACGGGTAAAAAACTGCGGTCTAAAAAAAAACAAGACCACGGAGCGGTCTAGGCGCTATGTAGCGGCGCATTTTTGGACCGTAGTCGACCAGAAAAATGCGCCGCTGCGCGGAGCCAAGACCGCTCCACGGTCGAACGAAAAAAATTGCGTTAGGGAATTTTATATCTTTAGTGAAGAAGAAAAACACGAAGTCGTCTCCACAATATAATATTAAAATCGATTAGGTCAATACCATCGATTTGAACATGTTTCGAACCTCTATAGGTTCATCATGCATATATAAAGTATTCTACAATAAAGAAGAACAAAGACTTAGCTACATGGGTAATATGATACAATAAGTGTTACTTACATGGAGATGAAAATTCAAAATTAGTTTTATAGGTTAATGTTACTAAAAATTTATATAATTCCCATGTTTTATAGCGTAGACCAATTGGGGAAAGAATTCCCTTTCAAGGGTACGTCCTATACTTAAACTTGGGAGGGCCGAAACTTCAGCCGATACAAAATAATTCGAAGACATGAGGAAAACAACAAATGCAATGGCGGTGATTGACAGCACACAAAGAGCCAACCATCTGTCAGACTGAATTGTCGAACCTAGCCATGGAGTTCTCTTGTCGTCGTTCCATGGCTAGGTTCGACAATTCAGTCTGACAGATGGTTGGCTCTTTGTGTGCTGTCAATCACCGCCATTGCATTTGTTGTTTTCCTCATGTCTTCGAATTATTTTGTATCGGCTGAAGTTTTCGGCCCTCCCAAGTTTAAGTATGGGACGTACCCCTTGAAAGGGGAATTCCCATTTTCCCAATTGGTCTACGTTATAAACATGGGAATTATATAAATTTTTAGTAACATTAACCTATAAAACTAATTTTTTGAATTTTTTCATCTCCATGTAAGTAACACTTATTGTATCATATTACCCATGTAGCTAAGTCTTTGTTTTTCTTTTATTGTAGAATACTTTTATATATGCTGATGATGAACCTATAGAGGTTCGAAACATGTTCAATAATCGATGGTATTGACCTAATCGATTTTAATATTATATTGTGGAGACGACTTCGTGTTTTTCTTCTTCATAAAATTATACCACTCCACTTCGAGATACAATGGACTTCTACCACAAGATATATCTTTAGTTCTTGTCACAATAATGTTCAGTGTGGATTTGTCCATATATGTAGAAGGATGAGCAGCAATGTTATAGACAAATTTGGTCGCAAAAGGAAATGCACCAATGTATCACCACCACGAGTGTCACATCGTTTCGAAGAAAAACTGAATGTGGTTAAGCAGGAAATTCTTGAAGCCACAAATACTACCATGCGATCATTGTTTAAAGATATATCTGAAGATGTGTTGAAGTTACTGCAAAACAAAATTATCCATCTCCAGACCACTTTCGATGGAAAATATGATGATCTATGTAAAAGAATTGAAGAGTTTGAGAAGAAAAATTCATCCACTCATGGATGCACCGTCCATATGAAGACCATCACGGTGTGAATCTTTCAAAACAGAGATTATAGACCAGAGAAACTTCTTCCTACCAAATCGAAGGATATCTGATCAACCATTATTGAGTGTTCCCACCGCCTGGTCGCCAACCCAACATGTGATTGAAGATCATCAGTATATGTGAAAATATATGATGTACTTGAAAATGATGATGACGTCTTCTCATGTGAATTATTTGGAAGAAATAAAAACATTAAATGAAGTTCGTATGTTTTATTTTGAGTTTGTTGGAATATGTTCTAACTCTGGGTGGGAACTTTGTAAACATTCATTGGCATTGTATCAGAACAGATTTGAGTGGGCTAATGCATGATATAGGAAATCTTACCATTTGGGTTTCGATAAGATTTGTAGCTGGAGAGTAAAAAAATAGATTATGTAATATGAGAATTGCAATATGATATGAAAATAAAAAGACTTAATGAAGTAGAGGGTGCGGCCCCAACTCGCACCCACCCTGTGAGTACCAACCTTCAGAATGTACCCTCCAATATCTACTTCATTAAGTCAGGGAATCGACACAGTTCAAAATTATCAATTTAACATCATTCAAATTTATTTTTGAAATTTATCACATATATCACGATGTGCCCTAAATAATTATTTGAATTGTTGAAGAACTAGCACTTTCGTCTGATATTCAGATTCATTCTTTTCCAGCTCTACAATTCGTTTCTTCTCTTCCAAAGCTTGTCGACGGAGTTCGTTGGGCGCAATGATCAGTTCATCATGTTTTGATCTCCTTTGGATCAATTCATTATGATCAACAGATGACATTGCGATACCTTGCTCCATCTTATGCATCATCTCCCGCAACTGTTGACTAGGGATAGATAAATAGTCAACCATTGAAGACGATGATGGATTAGACTCACTGCGATTTCAATCACCCTCAATTCTGGGAGGCATCCCCATTGAAGGTCCTGCCATGAGTCCAACATTATCCGGGAACGGAGGAGTTGTTCGATTTTGACAGCAATAGAGCGAGCGAGAATCGGTGTTGCAGTGGCTTTTTTGATGGTATGATCAGGTAATATATTACACACCCGCCTATTCAAGGTGGGCCGTGGAGTAGGATGGATTTCATCTCTATACTTTGTATTACCGATTTTTTGACAGACCTCTTTGACTTTGGGGGTGCCTTCGCCTTTACCTGCTTCGTGGCATGTCGCTTCTCTGCTGGAGGTCGATCGACGAAATCTTCTCCTGAATCCCGTGCTGTTCCATCCTGAGATGACATGGGTGATAAAATTCGGGGAAGTGGTGTTAGGGCAAATCGTGTTATATCATTGGGAACATTACCCTGCTCATGATATGGTCCTGCCACACCATCCTTGGAAATATCTCGTTCAGGTCGAGCTGCAGCCAATATATTCACAAGAGTCAGTGTAGCAGCAACATCCTGAGATCGGGTGGAATTCTTCATGATCGTCGGAATAAAAATCTGAAACAAAACTGAAAATGTTAGATCGATACCAGCGAGCAGAGTCGAAGGAATGATTGTTTCGATCCAGCACTCGTACTTTTATGCCTTTTCCCCACTCCTTGAGAAGAGGAGTCCATGTAAAGCGCATGCGCTGGCAATATGCAGGATGGCTGATGTTTACACCCCTTAGGCGAGTGGATGTCTTGGGGAGGGGGTATGGAAGTCATTTCTACGACTCATCTTCATGTTTCGGTATGTGTGAGTTTCTTGGAGTGGCATTAAGCCCAAAATCATATGAATTGAATCCTGCAACGGTAGGACTTCATTCGAAAACTTGTATCTTGTTTAGAATTATCAGAATGTGTTTCAAACGTGCCGTTGAAGGAGTTGTCAACATGATGGAAGAATTGAATATTCAAGAGGAAGCAGGCTTCATGGAAGAAGTAGAAGCAGATGCTGCAGGTGAAGTAGATGCAGCAGAGGCAGAACCAGCAGCAGCAGTTGAGGCCGCCAACGATGAGGGAGCATTGGATGACGAAGACGAAAATTTGATTGCCGATGATGAGGGGCTAGGTGATGACATCTTCGACGACCTGGATGAGGTGTTTTCCAGAGGCAGAGAAATAAATACCTCTTCAGTCGCCCACCAGGATGATCTCCTCTACTGTGTCAATTACAGTATAACCGAGGTGATGTCGACGAATGGGGTCCGGGATTTATGTTTTCTCTGCTTCTCGACATTTAGCGGCATGGTCAATTTCCATCAACGGTGTTGGGCATTCGATATGCACGTGAGAAGGAAGTTGGGTGATATCAAATCGAAATTTTGTGCCCGCTGTAAAGATCCATTGTTTCAAGTGAAATTGGCAGAAATATGTTGCTATTGCAATAGCTAGTTTCATTTGAAATAATGGATCATAAATGATAGTTGTATATATTGTATATTTTTTTTAATATAAATTCATTTTGATGTTGACTTTTTTTGAATGAATTACCTTTCCTTATAACAGTCCTATAATTTTTTCTACTTCCAAACAATAAACATTTCTGCATATGGTGAAATTGATCTTAATACAAAAATACAGAGTTTTCTGAGCTCGAATTAATTTTCTCTTCTGAAAAGCAAATAGATCAATGTTCAAATAAAAATAAAATCTAGTGAAATCTCATTTAGTCTACACATAAAATATTCTTAACTAAATAGTGAGACTTGGACTTTTTGAAACTCGAAATGATCGATCACATTCCTACTCCGCGCATTACCCCCACTCCTGACATATCCCCTCTACTCCTCTGAATGATATAAATACAATCACACGTCGATCATTTCCTCACTTCTGATCATCATGTCAGACGTAACCAAAGCCGCTGTTGATTCCAGTAGTTATGTATTGGAACGTGGTGATCCACCACCACTAAGTTTGTTGGAGCCGTCAGAAGATGATGGCCCCATCCAAGGAGAAGAGGTCAGCTCAACCAGCAGAGGACCACCAGCAGCTGCAGGTTATGAGTCGGACTCATCATCTACATCGTCGTCAAGTGCACGAACATTTTATGGGGATGACGACTGGTGGTTAAGCGATGTGGAAGGTATGGACGAAGGCCATGTTTGCAATGACTACTGCGACTGTGTGAGTGATGCGGAGTGGGATAGAAATGAGCAGGATGAGTGGTGGGACTTAATGCACATACGCAGACCGGGACACAGACGGCCTGCAATACAGCCGGTGGACGATGATGTGAGTGACAACGAGAATGATGATCTCATCGTGATAGACGATGATGATGGTGTCATCGTGATAGACGATGATGATGATGTCATCATGATCGACGATTAGGGGTGGACTTTTCATATTGGGGTGTACATTCTCATGGGTAGGTACACACAAGGATGGTGCGAGGTTGGGGCGCCATCCACAGGAGGGTGGCGCGCGCAGGCCGCCACCCTCTAGTCCATCCATTTTTTTTTATTAATGTTATTTGATAATACAACAGCTATACATCAGAATAATGAAAGTTGAAGAACATCGGTGCGCGCACAATGATATATGACAAATTTTTATTTTTTTTTCCACTTGGGAAACGAGAACATAACGTTATAAGGTTAATAATAAACGAAAAATAATATCTAGTGGAATCTCATTCAGTATTTACATAAAATATTCTAAAATTACTGATGGGAATAAGTCTATTTGAAACTTGAATGATCGACTACATTCTCACTCCGCGCTTTACCCCCACTTCCTGACATATCCCCTCCACTCCTCTGAATGATATAAATAGAATCACATATCGATATTTCCTCACTTCTGATCATCATGTCAGAAGTAACCAAAGCCGTTGCCGACTCCACTAGTAATGTGTTGGAACGTGGTGATTCACCACAAACAAGTTCATGGAGTGCCAGCTAGTGATGGCTCCACCAGGTGAATGAAGTGAGCTCTTCTTCTGGCACCCATTATGAAACAGATGCAGACTCAGATTCAGATTCTGACGATTCTATCGATTGGGATTTTGCTGACTACGTCCACGAATGCAACGAAAATTGTGGTTGTGCTCCTGACGTCGTATGGTTAGACAGATAGATGATCAGTTGTTAGGGGTAAACTAGATATTGGGGTGTACATTCTCATGGGTAGGTACACACAAGGATGGTGCGAGGTTGGGGCGCCATCCACGGGGTGGGTGGGCACGGGGCGCCACTCTCTACTTTATCAAGTATTTATTTTCAAATATATTTGGAAATCAAAACATTTATATATATATATATATATATATATATATATATATGGGACCACAATGATATATCATAAATTTAAGATTTTCTACAAATATTCGATTTCACTTGATAAAATGAAACATGACGCTATATAGCTTATACTATACATTTATTTTTCAATCACAAAATCTTTGACGGAATATTTTTCTTCGAATCTCATTTGATTGCCACATATTGCCAATACATTTTTCTGGCATGTTTATGAGCGTAAGTCCAAGTTACCAAATAGTAGGTTACATTATTATTTTCATTCATCACTACTCGCTTCATAGTGTTCTACAGCTGTGTGGTGTGACTGATTCAACCAACACAATTCAAATGAAATGATTACATTGAATATTAATATATATATATATATATATAATTCGTTGAGGATAACCTCCGACACAATGAAGAAAAAAACATTTTATTTTATTTCATTTCATTTTATTTCTATTTATACTATGGATATAAAAAATCTATGGATTCATCCGAGTCAACCTCTTCATCCGATTGCAGATATATTGTTTCGTCCGAGTCATAGTTTGAATCTTCTGCAGGAATATTGACTTGAAGATCTTCTTCTTCAATGGGCACCCATCGTCCCATATGATGGATGGACGTCGTCGTCTCCTTTCTCGCATTTCTCTCATCAACTCTTCTATAGTCATCGAAGATGAACTAACATGATTGTCCTGGATAGTTGCACTAGCCGGAGGATTTGGTGTAACTTCCTGGGATTGCGCTGGACCAGTGGTCGAGTCAGCTGCACATATAACTTTAGACATTTTGGATGTAAGTGAAGCAATGAATCAGATGCAATTCAATTTAAAGATATCGAATGAGTAGGAGAATACAGTTAGAAGTGGGGGAATATCCTTTCCTAAACACGAGTGTAGATGGGAGGGAGAGTTTCGAAAACACATGTTAAAAGGTGACACACATGCCAACTACAACACAGTCAGTCATTGATTCTTACATTCGGCTTGAAAATATCATTAAAGTTATTGAAATGAATACCGCTGAAAGTTGCAATATTCTGTCGACTCTGTTGCGTGATGGTACTGACCAGTATGTGGCAAATGATGCAGTTTCAGGGCTGAACCGATGTGAACATTCTACCGCTACATTGCCAGATGATTTAGAACATTTTGATATAGATGAGTTCCTAATGATGGCAGACGTACCAACAACAAATGGTGAATTGGAATCCAATTTTGGAATGTCTCAATTATTACCAGCCTGTGCTTCACCCCCAATCATACATATCACTGGAAATAATGAAGAGCAATGATGGCTCCAAAGTCTACTTCTTCCAAGGCTAAAGGAAGGTCCAAGAAAAGCAATTCAAAGACATTATCATCATCTTGTACACCAGATTCCCTACCAATGTCACTATTGAATTTTGTTGATCTTTCATCCTATAGCCCCCTGCAGAAATGTGTTGGAATGAAAAAGTTGGTGAAACGGGGCATTCTAGAAAAAAAGGCCGTCCTTGTTCAGTGTGGTGAAAAAGATCGAAGTTGGCATGAGGAAATGAAAACCATAAGCATACTCCAAGAGCGCATTACAACCATGAAAAGAGAATTGACAACAGTTCAAAATCAATATGATTCTCTGGTAACTAAAGTTGATGTGAAACGACAAAATAATGAAGATTTACGCAAGAATGCAGAGAAGGAGTTGAAAGAATTCCGAAACACCAATGAGATGATGACCTACAATAAGTGCATAAAAGACTTGAACAATGTATTTCATAGTGATAGTATAGCTTCATTTTTCATATATGTATTGATTGTTTCAATAAATGAATTTGAATTGATCATTTTGGATGTGCAAATGTGTTTGTGTGAGTTGTGTGTACATGCAGAATACTGCGAGCTATTGGAATAAAAAAATACTTTGAAGCATAAACTAGTTTATTATTTCAAAACATTACATCATATAGAAATATTACAAAATGGCATTCTTTGAGATCCATGAATTGTGTTCATTGGAAAAACCTAACCATTTGACAAAAACTTTTTGTCCTTCTCTCTTCAATATCTTCTTGACAAGGTACTCGTTAGGATTTTGAGTTTTCTGCAATTCAGCTTCATAGAAGCAGCCTTGAATGGGGTTCTTATCCCTGTCTTCTAGGATGTATGTTGGTGGATATGTGCTGTTGACTTTGACGACTTTGAATAATTCCGTGGTGAAGTTGGCTTCATAACCCTTCTCGAATAAATTTTTATACTTGCTAATACGAACTATGTTATTCACTCGATATTTTGGCTTGATTTTTTTCATCTTCTTTCCTTTTTTCTTTTTGATGGTTTTCAACTTTGTAGTGGTTTTAACATCGATGGGTTTCATACCTATTGTACTATGTTTTTTTTATGGTTATATCTATGCGTTATGATTAGAAGGATTTCCAACCATTAATGATTTTCATTCATTGAAAACTCCTTATAGATCCAAGTTTTGATTGTTCGAATTACTCTTTCAGCCATAGATGCTTTTGTAGTACTAAAAGTGGAATAATGTGAATATTTTTTCGCTCCATCAATGACGGAAAATTGCTATTGTAAAACTCCTTTCCTTGATCGCTTTGAACATGTTTCGGAGAATATTTGGCATCTTCCAATACCATTTCCATGGCATCAGTCATATCTTCACCGGTTTTTGTTTTGACTGGTTTTGTCCACGAATATTTAGAGTAACAGTCGATGACCACCAAAATGTATCGATAACCTTTATTTATTTCGGCATAAGGTTGAAATTCTGCCAGATCTATTTGCCACAAATCTCCTTTGCCTTTGACGACAGTTGATCTTCTCTGGAAGTTACGACGAGCTGGCTTATGTAACTCGTCCACAATATGATGTTTGATATTATTAGCCATTCTTCTTCTTCTTCTCTGGTGATATTGCAAAGTGATTGTTGAATGGAGTTGTATCAATATATAATACCTTCTCCACCTCTATTATTGATATGATCTCATTTTCATGTCCTGTATGACCGGATGCTTTCGAAGCAATTAACAGTCGGAAACGATCCACTAACTCTTTAGGTTTATTCCAGTATACATAATTCTTCGGTTTAGATGTAAACACTTCCAGTAACTGTATTTTCTCCATTCCTTCACCGCTCTGATTCAGAAATGCATTGGAATTATTTCTCGATTTCAATAGTGGCTTTATGACTTCTTGATATTTCTTTGATTTTTTATATCTTATTCCATTTTTGACTTCATACTTTTTGTACAATGCTTTCGTAAAATCCAAAATTTCGATATATGTGTTTCGAATTTTTGCATCACCAACTCCAGGCGGTTTCTTGAGGAAAATCAAGTTATATAAATCTGAAGTGCCAGGGTATTGACGTAATTGCATTTTTAGTGTTTGTGTTGGAGGATCTACCCTCACACCATAATTCGCATCATATGCACTATTGCCATTTCTAATATTTTGCAAATGTTGTTTTAGTCTCAAACCATTGCTGGAAGATTCCAAATCTCGTGAATTCGTCATTGATGAAGTTGGTGTTTCGAATAGGGTAGTTGCAGATATTTTCTCGCCATCCACATATTTGATGGTTTCATTATCAATACCTGAAAATGATGTATCGCTGCTGAAAGAATGTTTTTTTCCAATGGGAGTGCTGGTTCGAATGGATCTAGAAGGCGTAGACGGTTTCACAATGGCAGCAGAAGAAAGAGCATTGAGTGGTTTTGTGATAGGATCATAAAGTTTTTCAAGGGCAATCTTTTCTTCCACATTTCCACTTTTGATGGAATTGAATTTTTGTCGAACAGCTTCGGTCGCATGAACTAGTCGACGTTTCAAATCCATTTTGGTTTCTACACATTCATCCCGCAAGAGATTCATCATTTCGATGACGAGTTTATTGTAGTGACCTTGACGGAGTTCGATGAATGATTGAGTCTTTTCGAATTGAGATATCAAGGATATATGAAACTGCCGAATCCTTTGCGATATCGTCCATCACATACTTTTCGATCTTCATCAATGACAAGGAATCCATACTGATCAGCCCAACAATTCACGCACATCATTTGAAATTCTTTGAATGTGACATCGGGCGAGACGTGATCAGAGAAAATGTGATGTAAGTTCATCTCGTCTTGCTTGAATAAGACGATGAAGTTGGTATTGTCACGTACTAGCTGTTTGGGAACTCGTGAATAGGTCTGTGCTAGATAGAAGCAATCAACATCTTTATGGCGTCCCATACAAAAATATGATCGGGTAATATCCTGCTTTTCACAAATCACATCATCAAAAATGAATTTGGTAAGGCATCAGAGGGTTGCACAATGTCTGCATTATTACTGAATGTGAAAAAGCCCAATCCTTTTATTGGCGCTAACACATTGCGCAAGTATTCATATTTCGGTTGATTCAATGACTTTGAATAGAGATAAACGTTTGCAAATCGCAATCCTAGTAGATGTGTCAGTAGGGATATCATGGCATTTGTCTTTCCACAATTTGACGGACCGATGATTAGCGAGCGAACAGATGATGAAAGTAGTGGGCCATGTCTCAATGAGTTCGCCCCATTTAATCCAGTCCCGATTTTCTCATCCAAATTATCTACTGCAAACTCTTCTTTTTGCTTGACAATGCGCATTGTTTGACGGTTTGACACTTATTTATGCAAGATTTGTGAGATATGTTTCATTTAAATGTCTACCACCACACGGAGCAGACGTAAAAGTAACAGATCGAATAATAAAAAAAAAGGTCGAGGATTTGTAAATTATTTAATACATAAATTGCCGTTTGAATTGCATTTACCTGGAGGATATCAATATTGTGGCATTAATGAATTGGATAGGGCCTGTAGAACAACCGACATTCAATATTCGGGGAATCTCGACGATATTGAAGCTAGACACAAGACTGACAAACAGTGCTTGGGATAGGGTCAAATCGAAGGACGCAAGCATTTGTGAGAGAGCAGCCGATCTACTCGTCACCAACATAATGAAGGCAAAAAGGCGTGTCGGTATGGGTTGTTATGTAGACAACTCCAAACGAAGGAGAAAACATAAATCATCGAAGAAAAATGGGCGAAAGAAAATCAGAAAAGTAGCATTCGGAGCAGGAATTGTACGAAAAGTTCGGGATGAATTACATAAAGCTGGAGGTAATCAATTCGTGACGAACAATAGAAAGATGGCCACAACAATGGCGTTGAAAGCAGCACGTAAATATTTGAAAGCAGCAGGCGGAAAGAAAAAAATTCGCACATCACGCATAATACCTATTCCGAAAGTTGGTGGAATTTTACCATTGATACCAATTTTTGCCGGATTGTCTGCATTGGGTAGTTTGGCCGGTGCTGCTGCAGGTATAAGCAGAGCTATGAATTCGGCAAGTGCGAGCAGAAATGATCTGAAAGAGGTGAAACACCATAACAGAAAGATGGAGGCGATAGCTTTAGGAAAAAAGGGTAGTGGTATATTCTTGAAACCCTATCGCAAAGGTCTCGGTATCTACCTCAAACCATATACATCAAAAAAACTAATTGATGCCCTACCTCTTAAACCTCTCACAGATATAGATCTTACATATTATGCCAAACAATTGAAAATTCCACATTTTCGTGGTATGTTCAAGCGTGATAATTTGCCAACCTCAGGACCACGTAATCATGAAACAGCCATCATCAGTTTTGATGGAATCAGTGGTCGAGGAACACATTGGGTGGCATACAGGAAAATTGGAAGAGTTGCATCATATTTCGATAGTTTTGGAGATTTACCCCCACCAGTGGAGTTGGTCCATTACTTCCGAAAAGGTACACATGCAGTCGAAAAAATTATGTATACTTATGAACGTGAGCAGAAATACAATACAGTTGTGTGTGGACACTTATGCTTGAAGTTTCTCTCTCTTCCAAAAAACTCAAATGGATTTCACGCCAGAAATGGATCGAGAAGCTATTAAGAGAATGGGGCATTCCCTCATCGGATATTCAAGATAATGCAGCTTGGAAAAAATGAGTAAAGGTCAACTTGCAGATATGCCCAAAGAGGTCATGATTTCTTGTGCAGCTAATGAAATTGCATCGGTTTGGGAAATACTTCCCAAACACCTTCAAGAGGATATTGATATTTTAAAATATTAATATTGCTATGAACATCATATGGACAATGCAAGTGTTGGAACATCAAATTCCAGTGATGTGAATTTCGGACCCATACCTCGGAAACTATTTTGCTGCTATTGCACCATCGATTATTGTAATATTGGCGCCAATAACAATAAAATTGAATTGGGACACACAATGCCGCCGAGGAAACGAAGAAAATTATATCACATGTGTTGTGAACAACAATAAAATGATTTGTTATCATATGAGTGCAATCAGTCATGTCACGAAAGTTCGAGCTACAAGCTGTTGGATCCAGCGTCTTGAGTGCAGACTTCTACCCACCCATTGAGCTGGATAAGAATAGCCGTTATGGATTGGGGCTTTTGAGATTCTATGGATGCAACACAATCCACAATGTCACGAAAACAAACAACTTGATCACTTTCTTCATTCCCGCAAATAAAGCCCTCACAGTCAGTTCTAAACGTGATATGAAAATACCAAGTGGTGCATATGAGATAGGAGAAATAAATGCTGTTATCCAACGAGAACTTGAATTCCACGTATTTCATGGCGCGAAACATGATGACACCACATTGGATGAAATGTTCAGCCTTCGAGCAAACAATAATACATTCAATTGTATGATGCAATCAAAGTATGTGGTGAACCTGAAACATGAAAACTCAATAGCATCCCTGTTGGGATTCGAGAAAAAAGAATTCAGTACAAATCGCATGCGTGAATCTACATCTCCTGTGAATATTGTACCCGTGAGACTCATTCGATTGGATTGCAATATCATTTCAGGATCATACATGAATGACGAAGAGAATCATATTCTTTTCTATATGATGTTGATGTTGAGCCGGGTTATAATATAACAAAAGAGCCAAACAACATTATTTATATGCCCATCAGCCCGGAAGGACGTCGGTTCATCGACAACATTACTCTGCGCATATTGGATCATCGGAATAATCTCATTAATTTCGGTAGTGTGGAGGAAATAGTTGTTATATTGGAATTGAAGAAATTACAATAACGAATGTAATGGGTTTTTGCTACAACAAACGACAAAACAGTGAATACGAAATATTTTCACCAAACAAAGATCGTCATCCATCAAATATCGTCAAAAAGAAAAGTTTTGCCAGGAAGGAGATCATTCCACAAGTGTATGCTGAACGGCATAGACATACATTGTCAGCGAGAGATCCTGATTTTCTAAAATCTATTGGACTCAGAATTCGACAATAAAATGGCACTCGAAGCAAACAGTGACAAGTTGAATATTTTCAATGAACCAGTGGTCGATCATTCTCTCATAAGTCTGCACGAGCATACCTATAAGCCGTACGGATCACCATTGTTCAAGAATTCAGATGAAATCCGAATTGCAATCAACAATCAAGATGTAATACTGGACATTGCCGACAGTTTTATTTACATTGAGGGAAAATTCAAACCAAATGAAGTGAACAAAGTATGCTATCTTTCCAACAATGCTTTGGCATTTCTCTTCAATGAGATCCAATATGAAATGGGTGGTGAGCTAGTTGCCGTTGTTCGAAAACCAGGCATAACATCCACAATGAAGAATATGGTTTCATTTGGTCAATCACACTCTCACATGCTTTTGACAACTGGATGGGGACTTTCCGACACAAAACAACACATTATTGATGCACCCAGTCATTTATTCAGTGGAAAACTTCCTCTCAAATATTTGATGGGTTTTGCCGAGGATTATGAGAAGAGCATTCTGAATGCAAAACAAGAACTGATTTTGATTATAGCTCGCTCATTCAAGAATTCATATATTGGAGAAGTTGAGGCGTCTTTGGAAATTACAAAGATTGAATGGAAAATAAAACATGTTGTTTCCGATTACAAGCATCAGCTCAAATTATTCAGTAGAATAAATAAGAGTGGTCCGAATTCAAAAATCAAGTTGGCTTATCGTATGTGGGATCTTTATGAATTACCCTCATTGCCTAGCACATCTTCAGACATATGGGCAATAAAAACAACCAACACTTTGGAAACACCTCGCTTCATAATTATTGGTTTTCAAAGTACCAACGCATCCGAAAACAGAACACTGGATGTAACAAAATTCATAAATGCAGACATTAATAACATCCGAGTGTATTTGAACTCTGAAGTCTACCCATATGAGCGTTGGAACCTGGACTTTGATAAAAAACTATTCTCTTCAGCTTACTATGCATATGAGGACATTCAACGTAGTTATTATGACAAAGATATGAGTGAACCTCTTATGGACCTTGAGACATTTCAACAGAATCCCCTGTTCATCATTGATTGTTCACATCAACCGAATGCTACAAAATCATCTACAGTGGATATCAAGCTGGAGTTCGAAACAAGAAAAACTAAATTTCCAGGCAACACCAAAGTCTATGCACTCATTATACATGACACCTTCTTGACTTACAATGCAAAGGATGGCTCTGTTCGTAATTCACTTTGAAATGTTCATTATTTTATTTTTGTACTATATCTGAATATTTTTAAGTATATCAATAATGTTTATGTGTAATGAATAAATAAATAAACAAGATTTTGTAAATTTATGTTTCATTTCATATCAAATATCTACATGATCATATTCATCATCATATTCATCATATAGTTGATATTTTTCGACGATGTCATCAGGTAGGAATGGTAAAAGGGTGTGGAGAAATCCTTCCAGATCCAATTTGATCATTTCTTCACAGAATTGTTGCAAGTTCAAGGCTCCTTGACTGAATTCCTCACGAAGTATTGTACCCTTGACGTACTTCTCGGATAAATGTGCACATCTTTGTATTTCATCTTCATCGTAGCAAACATTCAAATCATAGACTGTAGCATGGAGGACATCTTGACTCAAGGCATTCAAGTAGGAGTTCAATCTCGAGTAATGCATCCATATATTGGAAACTGAAACGAAAAAAAAAATTGTTAATATATTCCATTGATATTCAAATAATTTTACATACATGAAAAAATGTGATGCTCCAATTATATCACTTCTACACTGAATGTTATTTTTTAATGGAGAAATATCTATATTCAACATATAATCACTATATCCTAACTATTAACATATAAACAATATTATCATTGAATGAAGTTGAATTCTACTAGAGGTCGAGTTCTTAAACCCCCTGCTACTTGTGGACTCTGACCCAAATATGTTATTGTATATTTGAAATCTGAAGCATTTATGCAACTGACACTGCCCGCATCGAATTCATCTGAAATACTTTTTGACAACCATGATTTGAATAAAGTATCATTATCATCACGTAATGTCATTAGAATAGATCTCCCATATCGTGTTATGCAAATCGCCATACAAATTATGTTGGAAGCTTTACCGATGGGCAATGATGATATTGGTCTTTGTTCAAAAGCTCCCACCCTCTTTTCAATTATTGAAGAATTTATTCTCTTCAAATCCACAACTTCCGGAAGAAAAGACATAGTGAGACTGTATGGAAAAATATAGATTATTTCACCTTATAAAAAATACACTCACTCAATTGAGAAAGTTCTTGTACTCTGTGTTCACTCTAATGATATAATCTAACATCTGATTTCTCAACAACGACTTCACACATTTTTATGAGAGACATCCCCACCCCATTTCCAGTAGATGGGAGTGTGAAGGTCATTGCGCACTTGACCATCAACACACTCATCAATACTCCTAGTTCACTCTTAGCTCTCTAACAGGACAAACGCTCTCCTCGCTTGGAGAGTGCAAGGATTCATGAAGGTCATGACCACACAGAATATGTATGCCTACACGACAGCTTTAGTCAAGGTCAAACGAAAAAAAACCAAGATCAAATCTTGAGGTTAACAAAACAATCCCAACATCAAAACTCAAGGTCAAATCTCAAAGTCAAAACTTAATGTTATGAACCTCAAGGTCAAACTCAAGGTCAGAACTGTATTCGAATCTCAAAGCTGACCAAACCCAATGTCGAAACTCAATGACAAATCTCAAAGTCAAATCTCAAGGTCAAACACACCACATTGCACACCTGCAAGCATATAAGGTCACACGTGACGTCATAGTGGTGGGGGGAGACCCAGAACCGGCTTTAATCTCCTGCTGTTAATATCAAAGAAGTTTGCCTAATAATATGGGCGTGCATTTCTCACATGTTGTGCCAGAACTAATTTATTACCCTTCATCACAGTTTGGGCTGAAAAGATATATTGTTAATGCTTCCATATCCTATTTTCATTATAATATTCATTTGTTTTACTTATAAATATAATGAACTGCACTTAAATATTGACACTGTTACCACATTTCTTCAAGATTTTCACTTGATTTTGGTAAAAATTATGAAAACATCGCTTATCAGCTAACTGTTGAATAATTCACGGATGTCCAACACCACAGAAAAATGAGATAGCATAGATAATGAGAAAGTAATTTGTGGCATAATGGACAGATTATTAAATTAAAGAAAAAAAGCATCCTCAAGTGGGTTCGACTCTTCAATTTAATAATCTGTCCATTATGCCACAATTTTTTTTTTCATGATTTCTCTCGGACACTAACTTTCCACTTTCACATTATATATTTGACCAAATCTCATCAGTGGTTGGAGATCATCTTCCTAGATCTCCTACTGAAATCGTCAAGCGACGATGATGTTTGGGTGAATAGGTATCAGGTTTCGACGGCCATTGATAAGTATTTTTTTTATTCCAACATTCACTTAAATTATGGAATTACAGTATTCGCGAGTGTGTGTCAATTCCTATGGCCTCGATAGCTCAGTGGTAAGAGTATATGTCTAGAAAACATAGGGTCGTGGGTTCGAGTCCCACTTGAGGATGCTTTTTTTTCTTCAATTTAATAATATGTCCATTATGCCACAAATTCCTTTTTCATGATTTCTCTCGGACAATAATTTCCCACTTTCACATTATATATTTGGCTAAATCTTATCAGTGGTTGGAGATCATCTTCCCAGATCTTCTACTGAAATCGTCAAGCGACGATGATGTTGGAGTGAATAGGTATCGGGTCTCGACGGCCATTGATAAGTACGTTCGATTTTCGATTTATTCCAACATGCACATTAAATTATGGAGGTAAAGTATTCGCGAGTGTGTGTCGATTCATATGTCCTCGATAGCTCAGCGGTCAGAGTATATGTCTAGAAAACATAAGTTCGTGGGTTTGACTCCCACTTGATGATGCTTTTTTTCTTATTTAATTTAATATTCTGTCCATTATGCCACAAATTCCTGTTTCATGATCTCTCTCGGACAATAATTTTCCACTTTCGCATAGATAATATTGAGATATCTACTTCTACGAATTTGGCTTTGTGAGTTGTAAATGAATACCAAATTCAGAAAAAAAACACGATTATATTGGAGGACATGAATGCTACTGAATCTTGAAAAATGTAGGAAACTTATCTTTAGGAAGTTCTGTTCCTTACGTTTTGGAATATCTGTAGGCTCCGAGAAAAGCTGGTATTTGCGAAACCATCATGATGTACTTATAGCACGGAAGGTTGCGTTGCTTTGAAGAAGTCATTTCATACCACGTGAAAATCACAAGGATAATAGTTTTTCACGATAACATAAGAGATCTGACCGTCAGCCACTCTATCAGTGTATCTGACAAAAATATATTGAAGACCTAGTGAATACGACGCCCCTCTTGAATCAATGTTGCAAATGATTCCTGGTGACTACTCCCCTTTTGGAAAACATTCTTCTTTGTCACATCCATCTATATGAGTTCTTAACTACGAATGGAATAGAAAATCAAATAACTATCTGAATGAAAATGCTAATTTCCACTTTCAGATTTTTTCTTTTGGGTAAGATGCCTTTCTCAATATCTATCAGATGTTGCTCAACGTCCAGCATGGCTATAGCCAGGGAAGAGTTATTTTCTGTTAGATATTCATAAAAATAACTTCATATTTAACGTGGATTTTTCAATTCACAGAAAAATCTTTACATTCAATATTCAATTGAGAATGTTTCCCGTTTCAACATAATGTTAAGAAGTTCATCCAATCTGATAACGTTCATTATATTTTCCCGCCAAACTCGTGCAATGATTACTCATCGGTGATAGTACCCGTTGGAACGGAAACAGAACTTCTGCTGCGCACCCGTTCCATTTTCGTCGGTTTTGACTCGTTGCTATCACCGATGATAATCGTAGAACTAGTTAGGTATATTACAACCGAAAATAACACATATACTCACGAAATACTATAGGTGCTGTCTCTATAAATGCGAAAGCTGAGTAACCAAATTCTAGAGGGTCAGCTTCCGTCCAAAATGATCTGACTTACTCTCTGGTCGCACCCAAATAAGTTTGACTTAAAAAAATTATATTTTTTTGGTTTAATCAAATAGAGGATTTTATAATAAAAAATGTGTGTAGCATATAGTCGATGAACTTGTCTATCCGTCATAATTAATTATTCAAATGTTACTTCGTAAATTAAAAATGGAAGATTATTTTTTTTAACTTGATAGGGGGTGAATTTTTGGTATATAGTCTACCCTTCCAACTATAATTAGTATGATCTCCGTGTGATAATCAAGTTAGTAAACCATTTAAAAAAACAAAAAATGGTTTGAACTTATTTTTTCTGTCCAGAAATCTCATAGGCCACTATAAAAGATAGCCGATTTCTCTAAATTTGTTCTGCGATAAAAAGTATTTTTCATTTTGAAAATGACTCAATACTTTTCGGTATTTTTTCGTGGTGCAAATTTGGTGCGCTCTGATATTCAAGCAAATGTATGAATGAAAAATTGCTTGACACGTTATTTGTAGAAAATTTTATACTCTACAACTCTCAATCAATAAAATATTCTGGGATATCAATATGTTCTGAGTTATTTATAAAAATTTAGAAAACTATAAAATTCCCAGCAGAAAAATGGCATAACTAATGTTAAATTATTATAATTCTCATTGAAATTGAAATATAGATTTATTTTATTGTTACCAATAATAAAAATCACCAACAAGTGAATGTTTGGGGGTCAGTTTACCTGTCAAAGTGGCTAAACAATGCTCAGATACGCTGGGCGCCCAGCTTGTTTGAGCCGCTGACTAAGGGTCTTACCACCGCAATACATATGGCGGACGATTATTTTCATTATTAAGAAAGTATAAAAAATCAGCTGTTATAAATTGATACGGTATAAAATGACTGCATACTCAACATTTCTGACATAGTTGAGACATGTGACTCGCGTCTTCAGAACAGCTGACGATGGATTTGTTTGAAAATATGAACAGGATGTTCATAAAATCAGATAAGGAATCATCTGCGACTAAAAAATAAACTGACGATGGTTTTAAATGATCTAAAAAGTCATCCCAAAGATTTTGGCACAGTATGAAATTATTTTTTACTCAATGTTTTTTTTAATTTCACCTGTTGTCACCTGTAGCTCCAGCTCGTGTGCGGCGCTGAAGGTCACTTTGAAGACCATTGAATATTAATTAACTACTTGAAATGAAATTCATTCGTTATATTTTTAAATTGTGGAATTTGCAAATATGTTCATTCCAAATATGCTAATAATATTATGTCTTACTTTTATGCTCTAGTGTCGCCATTTTTAGGCAAAATCTGCTTTATTCATTTCTATCATAGTACAAAAGAGCATATCAATTCAAAAATGCCATAAACCAAAATCCTTAAATACGGAAAAGCTGAAGTATATAATTACAAAAGCGATTTATCTAAAATTTCCACAGAATCTGTAGAAAAAAACAATAACCAACTGAAATTTGTCCGCAGATAAAATAACTATGGAAATATGGCCATACGAAGACCCAAATGGAACGGATTTATTCTTTTGTTTTTTGATCAGCACACCAAATACAACAATTATTCTATACACATCGAATATTTATATTGAATAGATTGATTTGTTCGAGAATATGAACAGGATGTTCATAAGATCAGATGTGGAATCATCTGCGGCTGAAAGATAAACTTCAGTCACTATCTTCCATCGTTCAAGATAACCGCTTGTGGGGTATTCATGTTGAAAAAGGAAACATTCTCAATTGAACATTGAATAGAAATATTTTACTGTGAATTGAAAAATCCACGATTAAAATGAAGTTATTGTTTGTGAATATCTAACAGAAAACAACTACTTCCCCGGCTTGAACCACGCTGGACATTGAACTAAATTTGATAGATATTGGAAAAGGACTCTAACTCGAAAGAAAAATTCTGTAAGTAGAAATTTTTATCTTTATTCAGATAGTTATTCGATTTTCTATACCAGTCCTAACACCCCATAAGTGGTTATCTTGAACAATGGAAGATAGTTCTTCTTTCAGTCGCAGATGATTCCACATCTGATCGTATGAACATCCTGTTCATAGTTTCAAACAAATCAATCTATCATACCCCATGAATGTCAAAAAACACTAATTCCAGAGTGTCGAAAAAGGAAACATTCTCAATTGGATATTGATAAAAAAAATTCTGTGAATTGAAAAATCCACGATAAAAATGAAGTTATTTTTTGTGAATGTCTAACAGAAAAAAACTACTTTCCCGGATAATCGCTTCTATTGTTTCACCCTGCCCTTCTGTGATATTACTTTCTGATTTTCTTTTTCCTATCTTTTTTTGGGGGGGAGGGAAAGAGGTATATCACCTGAGTTCACAGCTGACCCTTCCGTTAAAAAAATTTCATTGAAAATTTTGTTATTTTTATCCTCATGTTCCATGAATTTAATAAAATAAATCATAATTTATTTTACAGCTACTGAGAAGTACTTACCCATGGACATTTTGACAAGGTAACAGTAGACTATTGCAAAATTTAATCAACTATGCCACCCACTTATTAACCCAAGAAACAGAATCTCTCTCATCTCATATCGCAACGAATCGTGTCCACTCGTGGTTTCATTCATGGTAGAGTCCAATTGAAAGAATTAATAAAAAAAACTGTAAATTATTGTTTTTCTCCTCTCTACTTATCATTGTGTTGTCTCGATAGTGAATTCAGTCTAGTATAAATCGCTTTGCTCGCCACATACGGGTAAAAATATAGTGGAACGACGATGCAAGTGACACATCGACAAGAAAGCGACGTGGCAGGAGACACGTACATAGTAAGGAGAAAAAAGTTGCGATTTATTGATCATTCGACTTTTCAAATTACTCGAATCCGTGAATAGAGTGCATTTACTATTGAAACAGTATGTTTGGCCTTCCCCCTCTTAATGAACAGTTCTTTTCGAAGTTGCCCGAAGCGAAGCGATTACGAGAAATTCCATAGGTGTACTAAATGAAGGCGATACAGAAGTCGTATCATGAATTCAATAACATTCGTCATAAATAATTTATTTTTCCGCTACTGAAAAGTATTTACCCCTGGACTTTTCAGCAAGGTGACAATAAATTCTTGAAAAATTGAATGAACTACTCTAGATACCCACTCATTGACCTAACAAACGTAACCTTTTAACCACTACATGTCACGACACTGCTGCACACGATGATGATCGTGTCCCCTTGTGTTTTCCCCTTCTCTATCTACCATTGTGTTGTCTAAATACTGAAATCACTCTACAATCACAGTTTAATAAACACACAGCTGGGAAACTCGGCCGTTAGTAAAAAGAAGTCGGGTATCACCTTGAAGACGTCATTCGGGTGTAAAAGTCAGACTAGGACTAGAAATATTTGCAGGAAAACAGGACCGTACTTGCAGAATTCTAATAACTCGTCGTAGATTTCAATTGAACGAAAATCACCTAATTCTCGATTCACAGTTGCCAATAAAAACTGTCTAACAGTATATATTCGGTGGTATACGTATACCCTGAATAATTTAGGGCAAATTGAAAATCTAAAATTATCAACATAAGTCACTTCAGCAAATGAAAAATAAAAAATATGTCATTGGAGCTTTATATTTCAAGGTCAGCGAGTGACAGATTTCTAATCACGTCAGTTTTGCTGGTAAAATGTAGAATTGGTGAATGAATATGCGAATGAAATTACAGTCGCGAATTTGACAAATTTAAATTACTGAAACGTCAGTGGAATTCAACTGTATGAAACCACTTTCATGTCAGCAAGTATACCAAATGTGAAATATTAACAAGAGTCAGTAGAAAATGTTTGTGGCATTCAGACGAGAAAATGAAAACTGGAAGCTGAAAAATAACAAAAGTATTTATTGAGAAATGGTTCATTTTTTACTGATAAATGACTAAATCCAATGTAAACAAAAAACTATGAGAACATTTTCCCGTCATGTAAACTTCGGTCAACTCAACAGTCTTAATAATATATATGAATATATATATATATATATATATATATATATATTATATATATATATATATATATATATATATATATATATATATATATATATATATATATATATATATATATATATATATATATATATATATATATATATATATATATATATATTTTTTTTTTTTTTTTTTTATGTTCTGGTTCCCACGAAAAGGGATATCCTGTAATGTTCAGAGAACATCGTGGGAACCTAGGGAAAGAAGGTAGGAGTTGGTGTTCTTCTTAAATTTCTGAAGGTTGTATGCCTCGGGGAACACCTCCCTAGGCAATGAGTTCCAAAGCCTCGCTGTCTGTTGATGAACGAGTCTTTGGAAAGTGATGCTCTGCAGGTTTCCAAAGTGACCACGAAGGAATGTGATGACTGAACTTGACGGGTTAATCTCGAAGAGACTGCCAAAGCAGGAACGATTGTTGATATTTCAGAAGAGCATCGCCCATGAAAATATCTATAAAATAGAGACAAATCGCCAACTTTTCTACGGTGTTCCAGACAAGTGAGCGAGTTTGTAAGCGAGGCATCACCGACGAGACGAATTGCCCTTTTGGACAGAATCCAATAGCCTCAGGATATGTTTGGGTGCCGCACTCCAAATATGGGAACAGTATTCCAGGACAGGTCGGATCTGTGCCTTATAGATCATAAGCAGCTGACTGGGGTGAAATAGCTCTTGGCACGAAACAGAAAACCAAGTTTTGGGATGCACTTTGGCAATGGACTCACGTGATTTTCCCAGGAAAGGTTATTGCTGATAGTAATACCAAGCATCGATATGGATGGCTTTCAGTGGTATGGTTACTCCTGACAAAGTTATGTTAGGACAGTGAGATCGGCTTTTCTAGAAAAAAGACATGCTTGTGTTTTGTTTGCATTGAATTCTACCAAGTTATTAGATCCCCATTCGAGAATTGTTGCCAAGTCCATATTTATATTATTAACATTTCTTCCTCGTTCATTTCTGGTTTCACGGGCTGATATAGGGGCCCTGGAAGAGAAAGCGGTATGGAGGGTACTATCATCGGCAAAGCTGTGTACTGACATGAAGTTGCTTTCAACAGGTCGTTGATGTGAAGTAGAAATAGTGTTGGTGCGAGAATGGATCCTTGCGAACACCAGCATTTATGAGTAGAGGTCAGATGAAACTCCATCCACCACTACATGGAGAGACCTGTTTGAGAGAAAAACTAGCAAGCAGAGAACACAGCTGAGGGGCAAGCCATAAGACGGAAGCTTCATGAGGAGTCCCTGGTGCCAAACTCGATCGAACGCCTTGGAGATATCTAATGCCACAGCTAAAGTTTCTCCATGCTTTCAATAGATAGCTGCCATATATGTGAGACGTAAGCGAGCAGGTCACCAGTTGATCTCTGATGGCGGAAGCTCATATTGCCTATCGTTGACAATTCCTGAGTCTTCCAGATATTTCATGAGCTGATGTTGATGGCTTTTCCATGACCTTTGAAATAATAGATAGCAGTGCGATAGGTCTGTAGTTGCTAGGTAGGGCCTTTTGCCTTTTTAGGACTGGCTGTACTTTGCAATTTTCCAATTGGACGGAAATACCCCAAATTGTAAGAGTGGTTGAACAACTTGCAAAGAACAGGTGTTAGTTCGGGGGCACATTTCTTGAGAACAATCGGCGGATTCCGTCAGATCCACAGGCTTTGTTGGTGTTGAGACCCAGCAAAATCTTTCTGATAGTACGTTGGCGAAAGGTGATCTCGGGCATGTGACTGTCAATAGGTGTAATGTTCGGGGTTGTTTTCCGATGAATCCAGAGTGGAATTTCCAGCAAATAGGTGCGCAAAGATATTGGCTTTTTTCCTGGGAGTCGTTGCTAGTGTTCCATCTTCTTTGGTTAGGGAGGAAATGAGCTGGGAAATGAAATTTCTTCCCACAGCTTTAGGGAAAGACCAAAATGAACGGGATCCGTTAGGACATTCAGCAAGTTTTGATCTTATTTTGGCTTTGTGGGCATCTTTGAGATTCTATTGTCTCTTTACATATGCCTCTAGCCTCGACATATGCTGCTCTGGTCTCAGGGCCCGGATTTTTTAGCCATCGATGGTATGCTGCCTGTTTGGAAGCCACAGCTCTAGAGCAGTTTCTGTTAAACCAGGTCTTATCGGATGATGTTCTTCTTTCGGTATTCGGTATGTAAGTTTGCATCCCCAACATGATGATTTCAGAAATTGTCTCAGCACATCGTGTTGGATCTACTGAAGAGAAACAAACTCTCTTCCATATATATATATATATATATATATATATATATATATGTATATATATATATATATATATATATGTATATATGTATATATATATTTATATATATATATATATATATATATTTATGTAATGAACATAGCCCTCAAAGAAAAGTTTTAACCGTACACACGTGTTTCGGGCTTTCAGCCCTCATCAGTACCGTGAAGAAGTGCAAGGATGAACAACACTTGGTAGTAAACAACAAATCACCGTACTGATGAGGGCCGAAAGCCTGAAACACGTGTCTACGGTGAACACTTTTCTTTGAGGGCTATTTCCATCGAATTCCTTTCATTTTGTTTTTAACAGTCCCCTCAATATTCCTCCGTTTCATCTTTATATATATATATATATATATATAAATATATGTATATATATATATATATATATATATACATATATATATATATATATATATATATATTAGTAGACCAGCATAGGGATACATAAAATGAAAAAACTATATTCCTTCAAAAATCTTTATTGACACAAATGTAAATGAAACAATTTACTACAGGTTGCGCAATATAATCAATTTGTTTTTGATATTGTTTTGGTCCCCAAAGTTCCTATTAATGTTTATCAAAGTGTAATATACCAGAACGCTTAAATATCATTGTACAGCAAATTACTTTGGAAAACAGTTACATGGGTGTGAAAAAGGCAGTTTATTGGCAATTTCAAAAAGATTAATATACACTAGTAGTTTCAAAATTAAAGTATACATTTTTTCATTGAAAAATGGTTTCAATTTCATTCATAAAATTGACAAAACTGTCGCTTGGATTATTCAAATCACCGAATAAACTTCCTTTAGTGTTTTCATAAGCCTTCAAATGAATATATAATGTTCTTGTTCAATTGCGTAATTGAGGCAAATACCACAACTATGTATTTGGAGAACTCTTTTAAACACATAGCCACGAACATATCTTTCAACGTCATGCTGCTGAAAGTCTGTGTCTATGAGTTGATTTGTAAATAGTGGCGGATATGGTGGAGATATTGTGACTGACGAAATGCCCTTTTGTTTCAATAAAACAGAATCAGGATCAATATTCTCAAATATTTTAAATTTTTTTTGCCCTTCCATTCAGCAAGCATTCAATTAATTTCAATTATCTATGGTAGTTTATTAGACTAACTTAATATTCCAGAAAAAGTTCCTGGAAGATACAATTTACATATCACTTATCCCTATAATGATGATTATCAATGGAATCCAACCAACCTTCATTAGGCCAGCTCATCAAGAAATTCCAAATTTGAGACCTATTTTAGAGTAATTAGTTTCCTAAAGAGTTTGCACCTGTGAATCAACCGATTTTTTACTTGTGTTATTTGAAACTCATTTCAGGTAGAAATTCAAAAATAGTTTATTAATTAGAGGGATGTCTTATCTTTACTGTTCTGAACTGGAAATGTTTTACCAAAATCCTCTTAATATCAATTAATTTTACAACTGTTCTCGAATCATTTTGGGATATGAATATGAATAAATATTGTCAAGTATGAAAAATATTACCCGGTAGAAATATAGCAATCATTTCTTATTCAAAATTCAGAATTAATGTATCAGACCTGAAGATAAAATTGAAACCTTATTAAGCCCAGAGTTGAAAATTCCATAGTTTATTTATTTATAAGTAATTCATCATTCAGTATCACATTTATTGGAATACAGTATTTCCTGCATATTGAAAGTTAATTACCGTTCATTAAGCAGGTATCGGATTTCAATTCAATTCCTGAGTACTGAATGGCAAGAACACTGATTCTGGAAAAGGCAGCGCAATGAATCATGACTCGAAGATATTTTTAATATAAATTGAAATGCTTGTTTTTATCTCTGTTCGCTCAGACACTTTCCACGACCATGGAAAGAAGCCACAGTCATCATGATCCCCAAACCCAACAAGAACCATGTGATAGCGCAAAACCACCGACCTATCAGCCTCACACCCTCGATGAGCAAGGTGGCAGAACGAGTCATCCAGAGACGATTGGAATCACTCACGGAAGAACTCAACGTCCTACCAGACGAGCAGTTCGGCTTCCGACAAGGACACTCTACGGAAATGCAGGTCCTGAGGATAGTAGACTTTGCCGTAACAGGCTTCAACCTGGGCAGGGGACACCACACAGGAGCCTTATTCCTAGACGTTTCCAAGGCCTTCGACAGGGTCTGGCACGATGGCTTAATCACCAAAATGACAGACCTCGGATACCCCACTCCCATAGTGAAGTTGATAGACTCCTTCCTGCGAGGACGGCGGTGCCAATGTAAAGTTGGCAGCGACCTCTCAGCAGTGAGAACCCTAGAAGTAGGAGTACCGCAAGGCGCAGTCTTATCTCCACACCTGTTCTCCATCTACACGGCGGACATCCCAAAGCCTGCTGACAACTTTAACAAGCTAGCGCTGTACGCCGATGACACAGCACTAGTGGCCAGATCGGTGAACGCAACGCAAGTAACTCGATACCTACAAGATCAAGCAGACAAGCTTGAGGACTAGTTCAACCTATGGAAGATCGAGATCAACGCGGAAAAGAGCCAAGCAATACTTTTTACCAGAAGGCGAACAATACCGTCAGGACATGTCATCATGAATGACCAACGTATCCCATGGGCAAACGAGGCCAAATACCTTGGAGTCAACTTGGACAAAATATTGACAGTCAGGCAACACGTAGACCGGAGGCTCGGACTAGCGAAAGCAGCCCGAAAGAACCTCTATCTCCTCATAGGACGCAGTAGCAACATGGATCTTCAGTTAAAACTGCTCCTTATCAGGACCATCCTCCTCCCCACCATCCTGTATGCATCCGCCGCATGGGGTCAATGCGCACAAACATACAGGACCAAGATCCAGCTTTTCTTGAACGTGAGCCTAAGAATGGCAGTATGGTGTGTATCTCTGTTCTTTTTATTGTGCCTGTTTATGCTGCCAGTCGATGATAACACATCCCCTTCCCTGGGTTTTTATTATAATGTGAGTGTTTTATTTACCTCTTTTGGTCATTGTTCACTTCATTCCCCATCATGTTATTTTTTGCACTTTTAAATTTTTAATAAACCGTAATAGTTTCACTTCACTCTATTATTTCACTATACCAGGGTGGTGACAATCACAGAAGTAAAAATGTTTCAACATCTCGCAAGCCAAGCAAAATAATTATTGGGCACCCTGAACAGTTAGGGGGCCAGGGTTTTACAGGGTCTGCCAAAGCAGGGCGTGACATTATGGTGGAGGCGCGGTCTTCGTTCCTGGAGGTTTCATTCTTCATAATAAGCCTGCAAAAAAAGTCGCGTGTTAACAGCAAATATATTTTTTCTTGGTATATTTTTTCTCTTTTAATATTTCAACTATAAGCTAAATGACTATACCTGGTGCAGGTGATTGTTTTTGTTTTCAATATATTTTTTTTACTTGAAGTGAACAATGTGAACCTATGGTGTATTTATTTTATGATGTATTTATGGTTCCCAATGGTTTTTCTTTCCTTAATTTGATCAAAGAAATTTCAGAATTACTGAAAATATTGGTTTGGTTATTTGATTTTCAACTAGAAATTCATTTTTATTCTGGAAAATAATTTACAACTCACTTCAACTTCAATATTCTCAAATATAGTTTTTATGCAGTTTTTTCATTACTAGGTGACTTTTATCTTCCAATGAAAATCTGAACAGTTAATTTTTTTTTAAAACAATAATATTTTTCTGATTATTTTTTAAATAATAAATAACATTATTGCGTGGAATATTTTTGCTTGGGCGACATTTTTTTGATATTTCTCTTTTCCACATTTTTTGTTTTCTCATTTATATTTATTTGCTCACATATTATTAATCCCTCATTTTCTATCCCTGTTTTTGGACATTCCGGGAGTAATAAGGGAATAAAATATATTAAAGTTACAATATTCATTCGGTCCCTTCGACTGTTTTCTAGAAATTATATTTCGGGAACTTACTCAGTTATTTTATATATTTTCTGAGATATTGTAGTGAATACAGGGAAATACCTGTTGCCATCAAGCATACTATATTATTGCAAAAACTATATCTACAATTTTGTTCTTCGTAAAAGTTCATTCTTCAACCGAAAAATGTGTATTTTAAAGTAATATTCGTTAATTGAAAAGTAGTCTCTCTCATTTAATAATGTTTTAATTGCACATTTCGAAGTAATATGACCTATTTTTTCAAAAACTGGAGATTGACACTTTTCTTTTTCTTCACTCAAAGGAATGAATCTGAGCTCAAAAATTTCTTCTAAGTGTTTTTAGCAAAAAAAATATCTGATTTTGAATTCACAATTGTTCATTCCTAAGTTTTCTTGAATAGTATTCGGTTGAATGATGTCGATCATCATATGGGGGCAACATCAACCTGCAGATGGCGGAGTTACATTTTTACGTTTCAAAAATCATTTGTTAACTTCGAAATGTTTTTTTATTAAGCATGAAGTTTTTTCCCATGAATCAGATTGATGCTTCTCGAGTCTTCAGATTTGAAAGTAATTTGCTAGTTTTGTCAACTTTGAAATGAAGATTTTGTTCTAAATACGATTTTTTTTTTTGAAACAGAAAGTTTTGAATTTATTCTAGTCTCTTGCTCAGAAATATATTTCAGTTCCAATTTATCATAATATTATTCCCATCTCGGAAGTAAAATCTTTTGTTTCCGAAGATCTTTTTTTTTGAATTTCTAATTGGTATTTTTGTCTACAAAATAACATTTTTAATCTCGGAAATAACATTATTGACCCCTAATACATTTATTTCAAGGTATTTTTTCTCATTGAGAAGAAATCTTCCTTTTCTTCCAAATAATTTTGAATATTTTTATTGAAATTCCATCATATAAATTACCCACACATTATTTCATTGATTTGAGCATTTATTTTGCATGCTTATTGGTTGAATGTATGATATAATTCATTATCGGTGTGAAATGATTTCCTGGTTCTCATTCGAAAATGTATGACTTGAATAAATATTTTTTTTAATATTGAGTTGTCATGGATAATATTAATTTCGACTTTGAAGATGTTTTCAAATTATTCTCGTACTTTCACCAGAATATGCAAAAAAAATGTTTGTAGTGTAATAAATTCCATGACCCAACTAGAAAAACTACTTTTAAGAGAAAAATCAATTCGAAATTCATTGTATGTTGCGTATAGAATCGGAAGGAGCCTGTTTCAATTATTTTTATTATTTTCATACCCTATTTACATATTACATCCTAAGCTCTTGGGAATGTTTTAACCAATTCGATTCTAATTTCCATCTTCATTATTTCTTTTCTACGTGAATGACCCTTTCATTGCCATTCTGCCATAATTTTACTTCAATTTGTAATATGAGAATAATCGAAACATGTACTGGCAGAAAATGCAGTTCACTGCACGGAAAATAATGTCTTGGAAGCAACTTTATATTTATAAAAACTTTATATTTTACGTACTCGGCATTTTTCATCACTTCTTGAATTGGCTCAAGTCAGTTCTGCAAATACGCGTCCTGTTTCGGTTAGCAAAGCTAGGATCCAGAAATTGTATACCAATGAACAGAAACGAATAATAAACTTCAGTTCTTGAATATGAATAGAAAAATAAATCTTCCACAAAAATCCACAAGACTCCAAATAAAATTGTAGTAATGGAAAATTTCAATCTCCTCAAATATATCTCTTGTTAATTTTGTTTTTTTGTTTTTACTGAAAAATATTTTGTTTTGCAAACAATTGATATCGTATCGTTTGGTGCAATTGTTTATCGATATTTTCTGTAATCGACTTTCTGTATGATTTATGATGAAATTTTGTGATATATACCGAGTGATATATGATATGAGAATAATACAATTTATACATAGATGAATAATTAGTTGAGTGACTAATGGGAGTTACCTGTTTCACAAGGTGAACGTGGAAGAATATCCCAAAGTAGGATTGAACGTTAACCTGTGCTGAAGTTCTCTTGAAGTGTAGTCGAGAGAATAAATGAGTTGATATATTGTGGTATATGAATATCCTATGGTATATGAACATTGATTTTGTGAAATGAATATAATATGTATACACAGAGATCATAATAAATTTAAAAAGTCAAAGTTACATAATTTAGTTGACAACCCTAAATGAATGAAATTTATATTTACATTATCTTCGAGTTTACATTATTTCATAGGTAAATTTCAAATGTGTACCAGGGAGGGAGTCTGAACCACTAAAGGAGTTGTTGAAAGATAATCAAAATAAAATTATTTGTGTGTGTGTATGAAAGATAAGTGCCTGTCAGTGAATGTAGCAAATGGGATTTATGTCTGAGCATCTTGGGCTACGTCTCTTATTGAATAACTGGGAATTTCAGATTCCATGTTTTATTGTAGATTAATTTAACGATCCCAATAATTCCTCAGATATCTGAGGATCATAGGGATTTACCGTAGGGAATATGAGGGTTAAGGGGTAAAACATATTTCAAGATATGAGTTCACATGTAATCAGTTTTTGAGCTAGTAGTAATAAATATTATATAGCAATAAGTAGTGAAATTAAACATACTATAGTTGTTTTTTTTGTAATATTTTCCTTTTCAAAACCTGTAAAAAAAAATTTGAATTCTTACTGCGAATTATTTTCCTGTTTCATGTATCAGTGCAAATTTACACGATCCAATAAATTTGTATTGATGGGTGTAAACAGAAAATTGTCGTCAATTTGAACTTGACCAATAAATTGATGAGTTCAGAATCGGTTCTAATTTTTCATCAATTTTTAGTGACAATTTGCAGTAACTTTCGGCCATGAATTGTATGCCTGCTAGAACAGAGATTTTCAGGTTATATATTATTATTCACGCGATTTTACATACCCTACCCTAAACGCGAGGAAAATGATTGTACAAAAAAAACTTATTTACGTTGCATTCCATTCGCAGCAATATGTATTGCTGAATATAAAAAGCAGAGATGTGGAAGATGGTGGATTAGAGCTTGGATTGAGAAGAGAGGGGAAGGAAACTTGACATTAGTTTACGAAAAATTCCTGAGTGCAGATCCTAATCAATTCCAATGATATTTAAGAATGGATCAGAGTCAATTCAATGAGCTATTGAATAATATTTGGAACTTTTCCTATAGTAGAACCATTTCTTGTCAGTATGTTGGTATTCCTGAGTAAAAACTGTTGCCAGAATTGACCAATAAATTGTTAGGTGTAAATATAACCCACATTGGTCAATTTTATTGTTCAATTTATTTGGATCGTGTAAATTCGCACTCACTGTGACAATGGAGGCACAAACCAGAAGGAATAGCCCATCTCCAGAAACAACCCAGAGCAGCATGGCATCCCAGTTATCCCATTGCAAACATTAAACTCTGCAAGGAAGGCATCCACCCCCTGTACAGAAAAATGGTTCAGTTAATGGAAATATTGAAACAGTCACATAAGCTAGGACGAGAAGACGAACATCCCAAAGCAAACATTCCTGAACCTGGTTTACGTACCTGCACAAGAACATCCTAGGTCATGGCGCACTGTGTGAACATTCACGAGTAGCAGGCCGCTAGGATGTTATATTGGAGCACAGTTAACATTATCCACACTTCACAACCAAAAACATAATCGGTGCAGCATCCATATACATTTTTGGATGAAATGGAGATCCCGAAGCGTGCAAAGTCAGCTATTCTCAATTCCCTACTAGAAACCAAACACAAACAGTTCACAAGTGGTAAACACCTGTCATCTCGTCATCCGTTCCCGTCAGTTCCAGAAGCAGTCACCAGTCTTCCGTGAGGCAGAATCCCTGAATGTACCATGTTAGGGTGCAATGGCTTCGACTTCAGTTCAATCGCTCGAAGCCAGAAGAAGAAACAGACCCAACACCAAGAGATGGAGCCACGAGAGACATTGCATGGAGATGATATACATTATACCAGACTTTTGTGACCAGTGCCAGACTTAAAATTATTTCGTGCCACGCGAGAACTCTGAGAAATCGTTATTGTATTTGTTTTACTCTTTCATATTCATTCATTCTAGTTTTACTGTCGATATTGTTTTTTTTACTTTTAATCATTTTCATTAATTTCTAGTTTTTCTTCGCATAATAATGTGAGTTCATTTTTTTGTAAGTATGTTGATATATATGCACTACTTAATTATTTTATTCTTTTAAAGCTGGAGGCCAGCTTTTCTAAAGGGGAAAATGTGTCAATTATGAAAAATATTACCCGATAGAAATATAGCAATCATTTCTTTTTCAAAATTCAGAATTAATTTACCAGACCTGAAGATAAAATTCGAACATAATCAAGCCCAGAGTTGAAAAATCCATAGTTTATTTATCAATGAGTAATTCATCATTCAGTATCACATTCATTGAAATACAGTATTTCCTGCATATTCGAAGTTTATCACCATTCATTGATCAGGTATCGGATTTCAATTCAATTCCTGAGTACTAAATGGCAAGAACACTGATTCTGCAATAGGCATTGCAATAAATCATGACTCAATGATATTTTTGATATAAATTGAAATGATTGTTTTTGGTTGGGTTCTTTTTATTGTGCCTGTTCATGCAGATGATGACACATCTCCTTCCCTGGGTTTTGGTTATAATGTAAGTGTTACTTTTATTTACTTCTCTCGGTCATTGTTCACTTCACTCTACAATTTTTAATAAACCATAATAGTTTTTCCTTCACTTTTTCATTTCACTATACCAGGGTGGTCACAATCACAGAAGTAAAAATGTTTTAACCTCTCGGAAGCCTAGTAAGATAATTAGTGGGCACCCTAAACAGTTAGGGGACCAGGGTTTCACAGGGTCTGCCAAAGCAAGGCGTGACAATATTCCCAAAATATATTTCAAGAAACCATACGTTACCTGGAAGAATTGGTATGACTTGTAAAATAATAATTTAAGGAAGAGTTGATTTTTCTCATTACAAGGGTGTGTATGAGTGGATGAGGTCCTCTGGAAGATCCCTCGAGAGCAGGAAATAATGTAGGATCTGCATTGGAATTCAGCCGATCACGGTGTTGGTTTGTGAACATTTTATCCTCAAAATGATCTTGGCAAAGTCTGTAACTGATGTGCAATTCACCCAACTTTTCCAAGAGATCTTCTCTGACAGCCCAAGTTCTGGCTCTGAAAATGATCGAGAATGTATTTGTTATTTTGGTTGACCCTGGATTATTGCTACACTTCATTATTATGATATATCAGTTTCCTGACCCATTCAATGATATGCTTACAGTCAGAATTACTCTTATCGTGAATATTCATATTTAATCCATATCGAAAATCTCTCAAAAGAATGATCGAATGCCAAGTGTTTAAATTATCATGGACAAAATATTTGCAACTTGGAAAATCATTAAGAGTTCACCTTCCAGAAACGTGTGCATGTCAGTTCCTGAATGGACAGACTCCATATCGCTAATAACAGTCAATTCAAAAATGGCAGTAAAACACAAAAGATGATCACATAGAAAAAACCAACACTTCTGAAAGTATATTCAGAAGACGCTTTTGAAATAAATGCTCTACTTATCAAAGAAACATTGGACATTCTGCTCGAACCATCGGTTGCTCTCATAAATAAGTGTTTTTTAGATGGCATTTTTCCCGATCTATTTGAAATCTCAAGAGTTATGTCTTTACTCAAAAAAAAATAACAGTGAAACTCTGGACAACTTTCGTCCAATTCCTATAATCAATACGTTCTCTAAAATTATAGAAATCATACTGAAAAACAGATTTACATACTATTTTGAGTCTAAAAACTTCCTTGCCAACACTCAATTTGGTTTCCGCCAAAACAAATCCACAATAAGGGCACTGCTGAAGGTCGTGGAAGATATTGTTGAAGGCTTTGAGAACAAGCAACATTCCATTCTCTCCATGTGTGATTTGTCCAAGGCATTCGACTGTGTCTCTCACAACCTACTTTTAGAAAAGTTATCATGTTACGGGGTTAGAGGAACACCACTCAAACTGATGTCATCGTAGTTAACAAACAGATAACAACTGGTTGAAATTCAAAATACAAGATCTGAACTCAGGATATTGAAACATGGAGTTCCTCAGGGCTCTGTCCTTGGACCCTTACTCTTTATTGTTAATATAAACGACATCTGTCAGCACATGCTACAGGACACTACCACCATTCTTTTTGCTGACGATACATCACTTATCAATACTTCTCCAGATTTTTATAGCCTCAAAATTCTAGCTGACAATTCGATTGACTTTGCTCGAAATTGGTTCTCTGCTAATTTCCTACAACTCAATGGTGATGAAACGCAACAGCTGATTATTTCCAGTAACAATAAGTACACCTCAGGAGCACACTGCCAGCTTCTTGGAATAACAATCTATGACACTCTCAGCTGGTACTATCATACTGAAAAACTGAACAGCGAGCTTTTTAGTGCAATATTCCCCATAAGAAGATTGAGATATGTTGTAGGTTCTGAATTATTGAGGCAAATATATGTTGGTCTGTTTTATTCTCGAATTAGTTATGGAACCATTTTATGGGGAAATTCCAGCAATGCGGTAATTATCTTCAGATCCCAGAAGAAGGCTATTCGCCTTCTAGCTGGTGTTGGATTCCGTGATCACTGTCGTCCCCTGTGCATTGACATGAAAATAATGACACTGCCATGCATTTATATTTATCAAACCCTCTGGGAAATACACTCAAACAAAGGGAGTTATACCCTTTCGTCTGATATTCACAGATACGAAACCAGATCGGCAAACCAAATAGCTCTTCAACGCTTCAGGCTCACTAAGTCGAGATCTAATTCTCTGAATTTGAAACTTTATAACAAGTTGAGCTCAGAAGTTCCCGCCTTGAATGAAAATTGTTTCAAAATTAACGTAAAAAGTTTCCTCATAAATAAATGTTTCCATAGTGTAGAAGAATTTCTGAATGCATGAAAAGTTTTTACATGACTTTTACCATTTATATATTTATTTATGTTTTTTTACAACAAAATATGTTTAAATGTTATTTTTAAACACATGTATATGTCGATAAAATAAATGTTTTTACATATTATTCTATCTTATATATTTTACATATTATCTTCCATAGATAATATTTCTGTACAAACTGACGTGCTATAAACATATGTGTGAACTAGCCAAATAAAGTCTATTCTATTCTATTCGTTTTAAATAGTGAATTTACAAACTGAAAGTAAGCAACCACCAATACACCTTTTGAGCAAAACATACTGCATATTTATCATTATAATTCTGATTACATTTGAAACTATAAATATCGAAATTTCATGATTATCAATCAACAAAGTTAATTTAAGATGGTATTGGATAAAATATTCCCAGAAACACTTCAACGCAGATGAACTGTTACACCCCCAATCAAGATAAAATTATGCTGATTTCAACTTAGTCAATCTGTTTGTACTACTATTCATCGTATGATGGTAGTATAGTTTACTGCATTACTTTGTAATATCAGAACAAATTCGGAAAAGTAAACATTAAAACTCAAGGGCACGAAAATGAAAGAAAGTTCACCATACTCACCCAAAAAGTATGTTTTAAATATGCATAATTTAGACTTCTCAGACATTTTTCTGTTTTTGCTGAAAAAGTTAAATGTTACTTCACTTGCAACCTCAGTAGAAAAACCGAAGAAACTTTTGTTGCACTTATAACTTTTGTTTTTACAGAGTCTGGCAGCACATGTTTCAAATAAAATATACTCTACAGAAATTTCCATGCACAAACGACTTGAAAAAAAAATCAGAAAACCCGAAAACACACTTGAACCTAACACACAATATAAAAACACGAACTATCTTGACTACGCTGTAGCTTATGAATTCGGAGGATCCGTAATCACGACCCTTGCCCAAAGAGTAGAGTAGTAACGAGAGAAATCACTAACCCTATTCATGAATGAAATAGTAAAATCGTATCAAAATCCTCCATATGCTGTCACTTTTGATTTCATTCATAAAATCAGAGTTTGGTTTAGATTGGGTTTAGCTAATTAGGAGTCAGGAAAACCTGTCATGTGACATAAAGTGTCGGGGATCATACACGAGGAAACGCTTCGGACCTTCGGGTGTTTTCGTATCAAAAAAATTTAGGAAATATCAAGGTTTCCAAATGGGATGAAGTATTAAGAGAATATGTTCTCATTTATATAGGCATAAAATTTCAACATTTCATGATTTATAAATGGTTATTTTTTGAGAATGCGTCGAAGAGTTCCACTTATTGATGATGATATGGACTCCCTTTTTGTTGGTTAGGTTAGGTCAATTAATTTATATTGAATTATGAAATTCTCAAAAAGGACTGGATCACTGAATCTGCAATTGACGATCGAACCGAAAAGGTCTACATTAGATTGTAAATATTCAACTCCGGTTTCAGATAAATTTATTATTAAATTTTTCATGGTTCTTGCTAAGTTCTTCATGACAAGCTATCCATTCCATGGATACTTCGCTAGGATTGACGAAAATGTGATGAAAACAGGTTATTGTTCAGTGTAGTGATTTATATACTAGACAAGTTAATGCATACACAAAAAATCCCATAAAGGACTGTTTTTGTCACTATGACAGCGGCAAAATGGAACTAAACTTTTAAAACGGTCTAATTCTAGTATGTCTAGCAGAGTTGCTAAAGATCTTAAATTCGATGAATAATTTTAATAAATAAATTCGCTTTCTGAAAAATATATATTCTAGTCTGAAGGAAGTGAGCGATGCAGTGTTTTGTGATATATCTAAAGCTTTTGACTGTTACGTAAGCTTCATCTCTACAGCTTCAGAGAACGAAGCTTCAATTGGTTAGAGTCCTATCTGAGTGAAAGAACCCAAATTGTGAACACTGATAGTCTGTCAGCTTTTGGGCAAATGTTCACTATTTTGGCAGACAACACGACTATCTTATCGCAAGAATTCAAATTATCTTCGTAGTAAAATGACTCGTATATGTATAAATTAATTTGTATCTTCTCTGAACTACCTCTGCCCATTGTTATAATTTTTTTCAACTTGTGATTGTAATTTATCTTGTAACTAGCAAGTCAAATATTTTTATCATTACTTTTATATTTAATTTTGTTAAAAAAAATTGCCCATGAAATGACAATCTTCTGACTATAAGTATATTGGATTTGGAGATGGTAAATTCTAAATATAGTGGATGATTTTTTTCAAAGAACCATGGAACACTCTGTGATGGTTCGGATTTTACTAGCTAAAATCAAGATATCTTCATAGAATGAAAAAGTCCACGCTTACGTGTGAAATTCATGTGTTTATTAAAAAGTTATAATTATACTAATAATAGTCATTAGCCTTATCGATCTTGAGAGTGGGCCCTGTTCCTCCGACCAACTGCTTGGTTCAGATACCCCTCCTTCTCTGATTATCTCATGCGGGTGTTACTGAAAATTAAAAGAAAAGCTGATTTAGGTTGTTTTCACTCCTCGCCTTTGTGACATCATCTATGTTACCTTCCAAAATCAGCATACCTCTATTTCCCCTCTTATCTGTGGCATCCTTTGAAATATCGGGAAATTCAATTTGTACATTGATACTTCTGTCTCGGGGGCCAATGTCAAAACTATTCTGTTTCCTTAAGAGATTTAATGTAAGTACTGTGCAGGAATACATTCTTGTGAGCAATACATGGAACAGGAAACATGGGATGGAACAAAATCATATGCTATTTAAAAAAAAAGTACTCAATGGGATTTAATATCCCCAGACATATCCTGAAAATACCATCAGTAATCCTAAATTTGGAGTTTCTGAAAAATTTAAACATGTTTTACTTCATATTTATATTTGTGCTATTAACTTTGAATATTGAATGATGTAATGACTCATTTTGGTAGGAATACATCCTTGAAAACATATGTTTCTAATATATCAAACTTACATCTGAATTATTTGTGCTTCAGTATCTGTAACTTTTTCAATTTCTTGGTCCTTTTATTACTAGTATCTTCACTTTTGAATTTTTGGTTGGCATAGGTACTTCACAATATAAAATATTCTCATTCGAATGAATAATTTCAATAAATAAATTCGCTTTCTGAAAAATATATATTCTAGTCTGAAGGAAGTGAGCGATGTTGTGTGATATATATAAAGCTTCTGATTGTTACATAAGCTTCATCTCTACAGCTTCAGAGGACGAAGCTTCAATTGGTTCGAGTCCTATCTGAGTGAAAGAAACCAAATTGTGAAAACTGAGTGTCTCAGCTTTTGGGCAAATTAAGAAATGTTCACTATTTTGGCAGAACACACGACCATCTTCTTGCAAGAACTCCAATTATCTTCGTAGTAAAATGACTCGTATATGTATGAATCAATTTATATCCTCTCTGAACTACCTTTCATTTGCCCATGAGATGACAATCTTCTGACAATAAGTATATTTTATTTGGAGATGGAAAATTCTAAATATAGTGGATATTTTTTTCTAAAGAGCAATGGAATCATCTGTGATGGTTCGGAATTCACTAGCCAAAGCCAAGATATCTTCATAGAATAAGGAGTCCACGCTTACTTGTGAAATTTATGTGTTTATTAAGAAGTGATGAGTATACTAATAATAGTCATTAGTCTTATCGATCTTGACAGTGGGCCTTGTTCTTCCGACCATCTTCTTGAATTAGATCCCCCTCCTCCGATTATCTCATGCGGGTATTACTGAAAAATAAAAGGAGAACTGATTTAGATTTGTTTCTCTACTCGCCTTTGTTAGTAGGGCTCACCTTTTCCGGATAAGTCATTCTAAGATAGCTGGAAGCAGCCTAGACTGTCGCAGACCATGATTCATCGATTTCTCAACTTCATCAATGTATTTTATGATATCTACAATAAACTCTCTGATTTTGTTTATGTTGTTTGTTGTCAGAGAGGCGATAGTCCGGCAGAGATGGGCAGTGAATGGCTTGGTTATAGTTTGTATCGGAAAGTTTAATGAAACAATGTCATCGGGGAAATTTTCAAGTCAATTCATCGACTAGAGACATCAGTCCAATTTCCTACCTTTTCTTCTTCCTTCGTGGAAATTCCCAAGATCCCAAAAAGGCCGTTAACGAAGAAATCACTTTGGAAAAATCACCAGATCTTCACGAAAAATCGGGCAGTCATCTGATATTTGACAGACATGTAAACATTGTAGTAAATTTCAAGGATTTCATCTCATTTTCGCGCCAACTGTTCTGTGAGGGATATTGTTCGTAGAACAATAATCTTTGCCTTGCCAATAGTTTGGAAGGTTGTAAACCAAAAGTAGGGGGTGCGCGAAAATCTGCGTTAACTACTCCCACCACAGCGTGTTTCCTAGCTGTGTGTTCATTAAGCTGTGCTACAATGCTCCCTCTCCCTGCCAGTGAAGATGGAATTTTATTCGATATTGCGGTGCTTCGCGAGCATCTGGCAATGGGGAGATTGGACATACATTATTCTGTACATCCCATCAATGAAGCACGCAAAAAGTTTGGACAGGTATCATACATTCTTTTTTTAACTTAAACAGCACCCAGATCGATTTTTTGAATATTTGGGAATGGATATTGTCACTTTTTAGTATATTTTGGGAACTGTGACTCCATATCTACGAAAGAACTGGACAAACTACAACAAACAGCCTGAAATAATCTGATTTTCATCTTGGCACGCATCGCCTCGTTTGTCTAGTCGCTTAACGCTGCGGCAACCTCTTCAATATGTTTGGGCCTCGTAACAAATTAAGTAGTGCGATTAAGTGACAGAACCTTCGATGCTAAATGTTAATTTTCTCAATGAACTATCAATTCAGTTCAAAAATTTGACTATCATATTAAACTACAATACTTCTATTATAATTTGGTAGAAATTTTTGAACAAAAAATTATTGCAAATATTTTTGGGAAGGATTTGAAGTGAGAGTCCTGGAGACCCTCGTGTAGCGTCATATGAATATCATACACGATCGAATTCGAGCCGCGTGGCTTATCTAGCGTTTCCTTCTCGTTCCTCTATGTATTTAACCTAAGACTGGGGCGGATCGTGAATTTGAGGGGCCCTGGGCTATTACTACTTAGGGGCCTACCTAATTACTACTAATTGCCATTTTGTCAAAAAACTGTTTTCTATAGTGATGTAGGTGTACGGTATAAGAAAAAAATAGGACATGGGGAAAAAAAAATTTATATAATATATGACTATACAAACAGCAAATGTAAGACATTATTGCAAAATAAATTGACAGGTTATGTGTGGTTATGTTACATAAATTATAAAACAACCTTTCTACATTTTTGTGCTGCAAATTCCTCTATTGGCTTATCACATTGTAAGTCTTTTGTTAAATCACAATTTATGGAAATAACTGATAAATAATTCAGTCGATAGTTCGACATTATTGTCCTTTATTTGTTTTCTATATACGACATCCTGGAGAAAGAGCGCTCCGCTTCACAGCTAGTATTTGATGAGTTTAAATTTTTTTCAAGATGGTATAGCAATTTGGGAAAACGTCAACAAGTTTTTTTTCATAAATGATCATAAAAATGTCACTGCAAGAGGTGTAAGACTTTGGCTTAGACTGTAGTAAGTGAGATTTTAACTGAATGCACTCATTCACTAAATGTTCGTCTACGTCATCTGGATAATAATCAATAATATTACGTACACTTTCCAGATCCATGAGTTTCATATTTTTGTCTTGCACATCCCTTGAAAATTAAAAAAAATGGTACATGTCTCATAGACTTGGCTTCTTTTATTTGAATCCATAATCAGCTCATCCAACGCAATGTTTAGCGTGTATTTTTCAATTTTTCTGCGCCGTATTCTTGGACTATTTCTGTAGACTTATCTGAAAATTTTGAAGTAATGCGTCTCTTATTTATGTCACTGTAGTCTGTTTCCACACTAAAGTACTTAATTTTTCAGCTTTCTATTCGTATTCCTTCAGCTTCTGATCAGATTGTTGCCTTATGTTGTTCACGAACTCTTTTAATTACACAATTAACTTAATGCCTTCACAAATATCTAAACCAGGGCTCTGTATTTTTTTATTTACTAAATTAATTCGCTCCAAAATTCTTTTCCAAAAAATAATCAAAATTGCAGTTTGGAGTTTCGCCAGTTGAATAAATAAATTTTGTGCTTCTTTTCGGCGATCAACTTTTTCATCCTCATTCCCAATGAACCTTCTGAAAATTTTCATAATGTCATAATTTTTTTTTAAAGCTTTGACAGCATCATAGTGACAATACTATCTGGTCAAACTTTAACTTTCGAAAATATATTTTAGTTTTGTTTCACGATTTAACAGTTCTCACCTATGGGTCGAAGCAGAAAAGAGAACGTATATTTCAGACTCCAAAAAAGTGTACATTTCGGTTGCAGCCTTCACGGATTCTTCATCAACTAGATTTTTGTTTAAGTAGTGCTTGTACACCATTGTAGTGACCCGCGATATTAGAAGCGTTGTCATATATGACTGTCCCCGACAACTACCCAGTAGTTTCTAAAAAGTATTGTAGAATATGAAATAAATATAAGGCAGTATGACTACTGATTTTAATGAACGATACACATCTTTCATACACTTTTCCCCGAAAACAGTATCGTAATACAATAGCAAGTTCGTCATTGTGAGACAGATCTGGGGTTGAATCCATCAGAATTGAATAATAATTTTTGTCATCGTTATTTATTTGAGTTATAATTTGTTTAATTATCTATTTACCCATAATCTCAATAATTTTCTCATATACTGTTTTTGATGGGTACGATATTATCGGTTTTGGTCGCAGCTCTCGTTGTTCAATATGTTCACGAATGAATGGGTCGAACTCTGCCAATAGCTCCAGAGCATCCATAAAATTACCATTTTGTGGAGAACCAAATACTTCCTCGGGACCTCTAAAAATTTTACCACTGCAATAACACGTTTTAGGACATTGTGATAATATTGTGTTTCTTTCCTTAATTGCTCCTGAAGCTGCTTGTCTAAAACAGACTTATTTTCTTTTCGTGTCGACCACACTAACATTGAATTCTTATGTTCATTAGAATTTTCGTGATTTTCTAAACAAGTTTTTATGTATTTCCAATCAGAAAATCCGATTCTGTATTGAGATGGGGGTTTTCGAAAAAAGTTTGCAAGTCAAACGAAAAACAGTACCAACCCTTGTTGAATAACATAACCAAGATCATTCCAGTAATTGGCCATTTTTAATTTTCTTAATGAAATACCTATTTGAAAAAGATCTGTTTTGTTCTATGTATTTCTTTATTGAAGCTGAATATATATTTTTCGTATCTTCATTTTGAAAGTTGGTCATTTCATGTGAGGGGATGTCATTAATAAAATCATTATTTAGCAATACTTGCCACACAAGCCCACATCAACATGTTTCTCAAACTCAAAATCGCCTCGGTATTACCGCCCTTTTGCTGAATACCAATATCGTTCTCAGAGGGATCAGAGGGTTGCTGGTAGTCAAGATCTTGTACATTTTCATCACTGGTATTTTTTTCTGGTTCTAAAAATCTTGCACATTTCCATCACTTATATTTTTCTCCTGTTTTTGCGATTTTCTGCTTCGGATAAGGTTCTCTCCTTTTCGCTGTTTGATGGATTTGTAGCTATTTCATTCTCGTTTTTATGTTCTAATTCAAGGAAAGTTTCAATTGTTGCACATTAATTTCTTCATCTAACTGTAATTTTCGTTTTTCAGCTCCACTTTCATATTTTCTAGCAGACCAAAAACCCCTAAAGTAAATCCGTCCCTACCCAAGACACGCATTCGGCGTTTCTTTGACTAACATAACCTATAATCGTAATTTGTTTCAAAGAAGGGCTACTTCAATTCCTGGAGAGATTCGTGTAGATATTACCATTCAGTAACGCTCATGAGTTTTAAATAACCTAATTTTTTTTTCAGAAGAGCCATCGTTTTATCAAACTCGCACATTGATAGTCCACTCTTTCTGGGTATTCAAGAATGAATATTCTACATAAATTCGATGAGTTGTTTTTGTCTAAGTATGCAATTAATATTGTGAAATATGGCTATGAGGTATGGGGTATGGGGTATGCTCTGCACAGTTGGCACAAGTAGCATAAATGATATCCACAAGAAAATACTACATCCATGTTCATGGAACGCCACTATATCAAACTAATGGAGCGCAACAGAACATTATAATTGCCATGAAAAAGTTGATATGTTCAACACCGCTAGTTGAGTTATAATAAACCGTTGACAGTTTGTTAATCAACTCACATTATCCAGCATTAATTCATCGGTAAAATGAAAATTGCTGTTTATGCCATTGAATTTCTCAACACGACTCGACATACACGAGAATTAAAGTTGAATAAACGTCCACTGCCCTGCAAAAAAACTTTTATGGCGATAACGTTTGTTTATATCTCTTCATGCCTGTTATTTGGAGCATTGCAAAAAGTTCAATTGAGCGTGTATCTTTTTCCGAGACATTGCACTTTTATAGTTTCGGATTTTGAGAAATCAGTCACAGTGTTTTATGTATTGTACGAACGTACTCTCACTAGCTCAGGAGCAATGGAGCGGGTTTCATTTGTTTTCAAGGAAAGTAGGCCATTCAGAATTCATAATTTTTACAAGCTTTCATTTAGCTTCACTTGTTATAGTTTTTCCAATATCAATTGCAGAAGCATAAAAAAGTCTTGCGGCGAAATCCTGTGAGCAGCAGTGGCGGAGATAACTAATTTTATTTAGATATTTTAAGATTTTAAAATTACTTCATAAATAATGAAAAAAATTAAAGACAAGGTTTTATTTATACAAATACATTGAGAAAAAAAATTATTTCTTTCATTGTTTGATGTAGGTTATTATTATATCCTAAAACGTATTTTGATCGGCACACACCAAGACCATAGACGCTACTGGTTTTTAATCTTTCAGAGCTATTAAAACACAAATATAACGCGTGATTCATGACCTTCCATCATATAGACACACCCGGCAGCTTTGACGAATCGGTTGTACAACAGACAGCCGTCACTCAAGTCCACGTTGACTATCGGCTCTTTTGATCTACCGTTTGCCGACGGCGAATGTTTACGAATAGTACAGATTATTTTTCGTTTCGTTTCTTCGCATATACGCTCGTGTTAGCTAAGTGAGTTTTCATTTGCTCCCTATAGAAACAGCTTCTGCAATTGATATTGGATGGACTATATTTAGTTAGTTCGTTTGGGTCAAATCTTGCAAGTGAATTTTGACCGACTTCTAGTAGTCCGATTAATTCAAAATTTGGCTAGTGATCATAATTCCGGTGACAATACATTATGCGATTTTTGTTAGAGAAAAAAACAGAATAGCCGCCTCAAAATGGCGGACGAGATTTGTAATTATGGTCCGATTTGATTCAAAATTGGTACGTGAGAGTTTTTGGGGTCGGAGATTATGAATTTTATGTAAAAATCCATATATTCGAAATGGCGGCTCCGAGATGGCGAACGAGTTTCGTGATTATGGTCCAATTCGACTCAAGATTAGTATGCGGAGGCTTTCGGGGTCGGTGATTATGAATGTCTTATCGAAATTCATAAATTCAAGATGGCGGCCCCAAGATAGAGGACGATTCGTTTCAAAATTGGTATGTGAGGGCTTTCAGGGTTGGAGATCATGAAATTTCTGTCAAAATTCATAAATTCAAGATGGCGGCCCCAAGATGGATGACGAGTTTTGTGATTATGATCCACTTCGATTCAAAATTGGCATGCGGGAGTTTTTGGGGTCAGTGATTATGAATTTTTTGTTGAAATTCATAAATTCAAGATGGCGGCTCCAAGATGGAGGACGAGTTTTGTGATTATGGTCCAATTCGACTCAAAATTGGTATGCGGCGGTTTTCACGGTCGGAGATTTGGAATTTTTGTCAAAATTTATAAATTCAAGATGGCGCCCCCAAGATGTAGGGAGAGTTTTCTGATAATGGTCATATTTCATTCAAAATTGGTATGTGGGGGTGTTCAGGTTTGGATATTCTGAATTTTCTGTCAAAGATGGCGACTTCAGGATGGCGTACGAGCTTTGTGATTATGGTTGGATTCTACTCAAAATTGGTGTGTGGGAGTTCATGGGGTCGTAGATCATGATTTATTTCAGCTCAAACTTTACAGGGAAGAGACCTTGTGATAACGCTGCTCTATTAGAAATGAACAGAATGCAATCAAACTAACTAAAAAGCAAGAAATAAAATAACAAACAAAAAACTTTTCAATAAGCTTCCATTTAAGCCGTGTAATGGAATGTATAAAATGAGTTTAAGTCATCGCTGACAATGATTTGATTATTTTTTGTTGAATTATTTGGTTTTAAAAAGCTTGTCGCGCGAATTCTAATAAAATTAATACTTCGAGAAGTTGTTACTTACCAACCAATCATTGTCCAATGAAATTATTCGGTACCTACTTTTATGAATACTTTGTGAAAATTGAATACTCTGACAAGTTCTTACTTACCAACCAATCACTGCCTAATCAAACTATTTGGTATAGTTCATTCATTATCAATTGCAGAAGCATAAAAAACAAGTTTCTCAGTCTTGAGGCGGTATTCTTCGAGAAGCAGAGGCGGAGATAACTAATTTTATTTAGATATTTGGATATTTTGAAAATACGTTGAAATAAAAATAAATGCCATAAACGGGAAAGTTTATATTAATAGGCAATCGGATCATCATAATTTCATTTTTCCATGGTCGAAAAAAAGGCATATTTTCCAAAAAACACCTCACTATAGAATATTTTAAAAGCTATTTCGATCCCAGACCAGAGACGCTAATTACATCATCCACTTCTCATGGGCACAAGCCTAGTAAGCACTTCCCACGAAGCGGCCAGCCCGAGCCTTCCAGATTCCAGGAACCGAATCAGCATTTTACTCATCCACATTCATTTCTGCTTTTTCTCATAGATTTAGTCTTGATGTAACTCTTGTTGTATTCACACCTAATTTTTGTACTTGTAATTTTCAATAAAAGTTTTTTTTGAAAAAACTTCGAAACGAAATACTTAATTCGCTACTGGTTTTATGTATTCAGACCTCCTGAAAAACTTATATAACTGGTGATTTATTAGTCTCAACGTATAGACACACCTACAAGCATTACCATTGGCTTGCGGTCCGTTTTAATTGGCTGCTGAAGAACTAGACAGCTATCACTCAAACCCACGTTGATCTCCATTTGATCTTCCCTTCGCCGAAGGAGAATGTTTACGTGTAGTCACATTATTTTTTGTTCCGATTCTTCGCATATACGCTCGTGTTAGCGAAATGAGTTTTTGATTTGCTCCCTATAGAAACAGCTTCTGCAAATGAAAATGGTTGAACTACCTACTTTTATGAATACGCGACAAGCTTTTTGAAACCAAATATTTTAACAAAAAAGTATTAAATCATTGTCAGCGATGACTTAAACTCATTTTATACGTTTTAGTACACGGCTCAACTGAAAGATTGTCTTACAAAGTTTTTTATCAGTTATTTTATTAATTATCAACACAGAATATTGAGTTTTCCTTGTCTCCTTTTCTGTTTTGATGTTCTGAAAATTCGAAATCCATATCACAGTAAACAAAATACACTCACTTCACTAGATGATTTCCACTAAACTGGATTTTCAAAACTACATGTGTTTCTTCAAGTGGAAATAATACTAACTCAACAATAACGATGAATCATGTTGAATAATCAAGGCAGGTAGTAGTAGGTTTATGAATCTAATTTAGAATATTCAGGATTATCCAAAAGGTAATTATTAGATTTGGCACCAAGTAGAACTTATATTTGCTTTTCAGTGAATCAAATTCAACAACGGAGAATTATTCAAGTTGATCTGGGTATCAAGCAAATATTGCGACTTTTTGCATCAATTAATTTCTGAACTCTCTAGAAGGTCGAGTTTATAAAAAATTTTTTCTGTGTGATATTTCGAAATCGTTAATAAAACAATGTTTTCCAGTCAAGACGTGAGTTCCGGAAGATGAATTTGTTTTTTCATCGACGAGATGGTTCCTATATTCTGATTATTGTTGTTCAAATGTTCTTCCTGTTTGACTTATGTAAAAACTTGCACAAGAGCCACAAGTTAGTTTATATACTCCAGATTTATCAGGTTTCTCAGTTCAATCTTTATTGTTCCCAATAAATTTACTTAATTGAATCCTTACCTGTTTTATATACGATATAAATATTGTTTTTACGTAAGAAATTAGTTTTTTTTGTAGTATGGTCTCAAAGAGGAATATTGATTAATATATGTATTATACTGTTATATGCAGTCAATTCATGTTGGTATGAAGGTGTTGAGGTACTGTGTATTTTAATTTTTGGAAAATTACGAATTATGTTTATTACTGATTTTTTAGATCAAACAGGTTATGGATATAATCTACGTTCTACTTAGTCTCAGTCCTATTGATTACCTATTGGGTAATTCATGATATTCCCAATTAGATTCATATACATTCATATACTACCTGCCTTGGTAATTTAACATATTGAATGCAAAATCGTACAATAAAGTCTACAAGGCCAACTAAAGTCTACAAGGCCAACTAATGTTTAACAGTTTATTAATATTGTAATATGAGACATTCAATTGGTGGTAATTTTTTATTCATTGTGTTTTATTTTGTCCATTAACAATGTTTTTTTGAACGTCATTCACATATGATTGACAAGCCTGCCAAGAAAAATACATATTTATTTTCTTGCGAAGGCCACGTCATTCACTTATCAATGACACATTTTTTCAAAGTGAAATGTTTGACTGTGTGCACGTATCGATATAATCGAGAAAATAAAATTGTATTTCGTGCATAAAATAAATCATTAAAATCGTAGCAAAGCGCTTTCGACCTTCAGTGCGTACCTGTAAGTGATATTGATAGAGAACAATTTGAATAATTGAACATTTTTTGAGAAAGGAAATTTGATATATTTTGAAAAGTGAGGTTACTTACTCGTCAGGTGTACAAGAAGCCAAAAAGACCATAAAAGATCTCAAATTATATGAGTGTTGTATGAGGTTACATGACCAACATGTTAAAAAACATATCCTCAGCCAGGATGAAACTTGAAATTACATTTCGATTTCTCCATAAGCCATAATTAAGGTGTGATAGCTGGACCTAAATGACGAGATTGACTGGTGATCGTTGAAGTAGATTGACATGGAACATACGAAAACCAGATTTGAAGATGATCAATCCAAGAGCAACTGGCATCTGTCGAATAAACGTTCCAATAATCCAAGGAAGACCAGACGAAATTATCAAATTCTCAAATTCAAGTCATCGTAATTGAATAGAAGTTCAAGGGAGAAGCCTAATGAGACCTGTTCTGAGTACAAACATACAATTGAAAAGAGTATGGTAGTGTCCTCAGGCAATAAATTTAAAGATTTCTCAATAAAAAGCCTTATTTACCACGGCTCAATTAAACAACAACTGGGGGATAAGAAGTGTGATAAGAGTTTAATGAGAACTTGACCCAACTTCACAACTCCCACAGTCAGAATACAAAAGAGTACACGAAGTGATAGTCAAAGTAACAGCAGAAATCCAAACAATGAGTTATGTTCTCAGTATGGAATTGCAGAGAGATAGAAGTAATATCATCATAGTGAATGAAAATTGAAATTATTACCATGATTAAAATGAAAAGTAAAAAGTGAATTAGGGTAAGGAGGCTGGGAAAGTTGAATTCAATTTCATTTAAGACGTCTTTGAAGTGGAATAAAGGATATATTTTAATTGAATTCAGTGTTGAGCTGAAGGTTATTGTTGATTATTTCTTTAATAATGTGTAGGTCTTCAAGAAAATTTAATCTATTATAATTTTTGGAACTGACCTTATGTAAGATTTGTGAATTTCTATTTGGACTGGAATTATGATTGTTGAATTTCAAGTAATGACCCAAGGCAGATACTTCATTACTGTATGAATGTTCCATTATACGAACTTCCAAAGGTCTACAGATTCAACCGATGTATGCATCACAATCTTCACAATTAACTTATATATGCCACTTTTGGAAAGTTTGTGAATTTTGTCCTTTGTATTGATAAAAAATCTACTCAAACTATTATTGGTTTTGAAATAAATTTTAATGTTGTCAAAGTTACTGTTAATTCAACCAGCTATTTCGTAAGAAATGTTGTCGTTTAGAAAAGGAATAGAAAGAAATTTGTCGAATGTATTCAAATTTGGATGAGATAGTTGTTTATTTTTGTTTTTGATTTTTTGAATCAAAGTGTTGATAATGATGATTATAGTCATTCTTGGAAGCTATTTGTTTGACAATATTCAATTCTTTTTTATTCTGAACAGTAGAAAGAGGTATATTGAAAGCTGTGGATGTAAAAATTGGAGGCAGTCATTTTGTGCTGGTGGAGATGATTCAAAAAGCTAGATATCACATGATCAGTTTGTGTGGGTTTTCTGTAGACATTGAAATCTGAGATATGACTATTTTTATGGAATGTAAGATCTAAACATTTTTATTTATTATTTGATTCTATTTTCTATTATTGATTTTGGTTATTACATATTGAGCAGTATCAATGTAAACATTCACAATCACTAGACAGTCATCAACATATCTGTACCAGTATAGAATTTCACAATTAATATCCTTGACAATGAATTTATTTTCCAAATTTTTTATGAAAATGTCTGCTAGGAAAGGGGATAAACAACTACCCATAGCAAGACCTTCAGGTTGCTAATAATAATTTTCATTGAATGTAAAAAAAAATCTGGTGGAAGGCAAAAATTCAAAATGGTCAATATAAAAGTAGTTCAATTATCAATTGTCAATTGTCAACTCCTGCAAGACCTAGAGCCTCACTGAATAGTGGTAAAATTTCCATTTTTGGAACTGGGGTGAAGAGATTGCTAACATCAAAAGAAATCATGAGACAATCTTGGGGTAGGTTTAAATTCGTGAGTTTGATAATCGAATCTAAAGAATTGCTTACCAAATATGTGGATTTGAAGTAAGTTAACTCTTTTATAAGTTTGTAAATGAAGGAAGCTATAATTGAAACTGGAGAATTGGTGAAACTCACTACTGGACTTATTGGTATATTGATCCTGTCCATACAATCTAGGAATGCCTGGATTGCTAGAAATTGATGGAAAAGGAGCAGAAAGTTCTTTGAAGAAATCAGAATGAATATTTAACTGGATCTTTAGTCTTCTGATGAAGTTGTTAAATGGATTTGGAGGTAGGAGTTTGAATTTGTGCTCTGAGAGGAAATTTTCTACTTTGTCATTGTAATCCGATTTATTCAGAATTACTCGACAATTACCTTTGTCTGCTTTTGAAAATATAATATTGTGATCTTTAATTTTGGTTTTAATTATTTTATGCACGAAATACAATTTTATTTCCTCGATTACATTTTTTTAACACTAGCTTGAAAAAGAGGCCCTTCCTGTTGGAACATGGCAGAAATAAAGGACATACCTAAGGAAGTCCCTGTAGCAAAAAGGGGAGAGATTATATCATCGAGGATACGAATGGTATCGTCATTCTGAGATGGAAAGACACAAGGAATATTCGATTATTGTCCACAAAACATGTTCCTGTTATGGTACTCCTGCAAAATAAACAAGGACAATCTACAGTGAATGGTACGTCAGGAAATTGATACACAGCAACCATGTACAAGTCGCGAAGTGGAGTCAGCAGTAACTACTAGAAAACGTAAATCTAAGAAGGCTACAGAAAAGCCCCTGGGTATTCTCGTATACAACAAAGAAAAGGCTGGTATAGATCTCTCTGATCAATTGACTTCCTATGCTACAACCATAAAGGGAAGTGTCAAGTGGTATCCGAAACTGAGCATTGAACTTTTATTAGCAACAACAGTTGATGAAACAAACATTCTACTAATAAAAAGGTGCAAATACGCAATTTTTCTGCAGAAGTGGCTGCAAATTTGCTAGATCAACCAGAACGACCAGCTTGTGAAAAACAGAAAGTGTCTGCAAATAGCTATCATAACTTGACTGATAGAGTTGGGGAGAAGGGAAGGAAAATTGAAAGAAAATGCAGCAGTTGGTTCTCAAGTCTACAATCATCGGCTGGACGTTAGGCAACGAGAAGAGGGGCCGAAATGATATAATCATTATTATTATTTACTGTGAAAAATGCCCCAAACAACCACATATTTATTTGGAATGTTTAAGAAGCACTTGTTTGTATACATTCATTTTCACACTTAAGCATGGAATAAACGTTGATTTCATCATTATTATCAAAAATGTTTAGGTTTACATTTTTTCCCAATCCAGATATACCTGAACGTTACACACACAGGCCACGCTTTCTGATTCGTTTTTCAAATTACATTGCACTGTCATTTATGAATAGATGACATGGCCTAACACATAACGTTGTCTGTCATTATTGCATCACTTACCGGTCATACACAAAAATGCAACAAATTAGGTTACACCCTGTTCATTGGATGAACGTACTCACAGGAACAATTTGAAATCCATTCATTTTTGAGAAGAGCAGACCATTGAATCCAATTTTTTGCCATTATATTAGACTCCTGATGGACAATAGAAGTTCCCACCACTTATTGATTTATTTTTCTATGATTAGCTGGAAAACTTTAGAAATTATATGTTAATTTGATTAAACAAATACTTTACAACAAATAAAAGGCTTTTTTCTTTATCAATGATCCATTGCTTCGTGTGCTTCTTCTGGAAAATTCAAGCTTTCTCCATTATGAGAATCGTGAAGAAAAATCTACTTTCGTCTGCCTGTTGACAAGAGCTAACTCAATATTTCCGAAGTATGGAATAATAAAATTATTCTCCGAACTTTGTGAACAATACACTTGTTTTGTCGGCACTCAGAGGTAATGGAGGAGAAAACTAAACCGAATTCAATTATTTCCATTTGCGGAAACTCATTAGTTGCATAAAAGGAAACTTTCCAATTCTCGGGAAATAATGATATTCATATTCGAAAGCTCTTCCCATGCTCAGTAATATCATAATGTCATTAATACTCGAACGAATATTTCAAATGGCCAATGTCAAAAGAGTTTATAGGAGCTTTCTGCTAATAATGATCTTGGTGCACAAAAAAGACTAATTTTCAAAATGAATAGTTCGGAGCATAAACAATTAATATAATTTCCATTTTCAATACCGTTTTTCTCTGCAGTTGGGGTATTCCCTGCTTTTGTTTGCAAATTGTCTACGAAATTTTCTGGTATATTTGTCTTCTTCTTGTGTATTCCTCCAGTGTGTGGGTGTTGAAATTATTTCCACAATTGGTACAAAATTATATCTTCATTCCTTTCAAATTGTATATATATGTTCGTAAAAAGACTAACTTTTGTTGGACCAATAATATCCTTAAACTTACTGAACTTCATAACATTTTCATCCTTAGTGTGAAGCAAGATGTTTGAATCTGTTTTCTTTTTCCCTAGACACTGAAATCTATTGAACTGGGATTCCAAGGATATAATCCACATGCTTCAGAACCGTTGATTATTATTTCTGGACGAACTGATTTTGAAATCACTACTTCCAGTAATCCTGCAAACTCCTTCTTGGATAATTACTCAGTGGGATTACTTCTTCGCCATTCTATAACTCCTTTTTCCCAACCATCTTTCAATGTCTTGAATGTATATACTGTAACGAATTTTGTGTTACTTCCTTATACATAACCAATTTCTCATAATGTTTCCGGTTATCCTTACGGTCATACGGGTCAGTAGTCACTGCTTAGATCTCAGATCGACTTTTGACAGTGTGACCGTGACAATTCATTTTCGGGTCGATCGGATTTATCGAGCGCGTGGTTTTTCCAAGTGTTTTTAAATAGAGAAAAACCCGAGAATGTTTTTTTAAAAAAAACAGGGAATTGGTGATTTCGTCGAACCGAAAGAATGATCGATCTCTTTCTTGATTTGAACGACGAGATAGGCAGGTGGACTGAGTGAATTGATTTTGGTACGTACGATCTATAGGTTAAATAAGTTTCACTGCTGG
>JAFIRS010005283.1:0-61080 GCA_018342105.1 Gonioctena quinquepunctata | reverse complement strand
TTATTTTTATTTTGCAGCAAAAAATACAACCCGTTTTAAACCCTTCTACGATAAACCCCGTTTTTTTCCATCGCGATTTTAATTTATTTTATCCAAAAATCCGCAATGGGGTTGGGGAAGATGGAATGAATATAAAAATTTTGGGGTACGATAAATTGAGAACGGATAACGGGATCGAAAAACGGGATAACGGGAACAACGGGCCGGGAAAACGGGAAAAGGGAAAAACGGGAGGGGTAGGTGCGGGGTGGGAATAAGGGGAAACGGAAAAAAACGGGATAAAAAAAAACGGGAAAAAGGGGAAAACGGAAAGGGAATAAGGATAAAAAAAAACGGGATAAAAAGGTTTAAGGGAAAAGGGGAAAAGGGGAAAAATAAAAAAAGGGGTTTGGGAAAACGAAAAACGGGATGAGGAAAAAACCCGGGAAACAGGATAAGGAGATAAGGGGAAAAAGGGATAAGGGGATGAAAAAAAACGGATAAAGGAGAATCGGAAAAGGGGAATAACGGGATAAAAAAACGGGATAAGGGGATGACAGGAAAAGGGGGATAAGGGGAAAACGGGAAAAGGGATAAAGAAAAACGGGATAAAAAAAAAGGGGATGGGTCTAGAGGGAACAAAAGGAAAAAAAACATAGAAAAACAAAAATTTTAAAAGGGGACGAGAGCCTTGGGAAAAAATTTTAGGGAACAAAAAATTTTGAAAACAACGTCTGTCGGGCCTTTTAAATTAAAAATTTGGAAAACCGGACGACCCGTATTTATTTTTTTTTTGGGAAAGGGGAAAATGTTAAAAAATTTTGGGGAAAATTTTCCCCCCCATTAATTAAAAAAACAAAATGGTCCCCCCCCCTTTTTTTGGTTCCCGGGGTTTTGGGGTTTTTTTAAAAAATTTTAAAATTTTTTTTGGGGTAAGGGGAAAACCCCACGGACCATAAATGCAAAAAACCCAAAATTTTCCCCTGCTGTTCAACGTTAGGGTGAATCAAAAATCCCCCGTTACCCATTTCGATTCGTATTCATCCTGGTGGGTTTGACGGGGCAGAAAAAAAATTGAATTATTTTGGTTTTTTTCAAAACCAGCCCCCCCGGAATCGCTCCAAGGGTTTTTTAAATTCCTTTTTTTTGGGTACACCGCTGGAAAAACACACCGGTCTGTTTTGGGGGGGTTTTCCCAAAATTACAGCGGGGAGAAAATTTTTTTGGCCCCCTTTTTAACCCCCCGAATTTATTGTTTTCTACCAAGCCGGGGTTTTATCAAAAAAGGGGGTTTTTTAAAACAAATTTTTTTAAAAACCCCCCCCAAAAAACCCCTAAAAAATTGGAAAAAGATATGGGATAAAAACCCCAACCCCCGGTTTTTTTTTTCGAAAAAAAAAAAAAAAATTTTTTTCTTTTAAAACCCCAAAACGAGGATAATTTTTAAATTTTAAAATTTCCCAAAACGTTTTCAAATGAAAAAGAAATTTTTTTGGGGAAAAATCATTTTATCAGATCCAGTGGTGCAGCAAGAGTGCCCCCTTTTTTTCCCCCCCATTTTTGTCGACGGTTTAATTTAAAATTTTTTTATTTTTGCTCAATTTTTTTTACGAAAAGAATAACGTTTACATACCGAAAAATTTTGGGGGTTTTTTTGAGATTTTTGCGGAAGCCGGAAAAAATTTTTTTTTATTAAAAAAAAACCCCCAAATTTTTTTCCCCCCGGTTTTGAATAACCCATTTTTTCCCCCAACATCACCTCGGGAAAAAAAAAAAGTTTGGGGGCGAAATCTGAGAGCAGGGGGGGAGAAAAAAAAATTTTTTTATTAAGATATTTTGTTTTTAAAAAATACTCATAAATAATAAAAAAATAAAAAAAAATTAAAAAAAAAGCTTTATTTATACAAATACCTTAAAAAGAAAAATAATTTCATTCACTGTTTGATGTAGGTTTTTTTAAAACCCCCCAAAATTTTTTTTGGGGATCAGCAAACCCAAGACCACAGACGCTATTGGTTTTAATTTTTTGGGGGCCCTTTTTAAAAAGAAAAAACGCATGATTTTTGCCCCCCCATCGTATGAAACACCCCCAAGCTTTGATTTGTTTTTTATTCCCAGACGAATTTGACACAGTCCCCCGGGTCCAGTTTATTTCGGTTTGGATTTTTTCCCCCTTTTCGCCGGCGGCTTTAAAAAAATGAAAAAAGGCCATTATTTTCGTTACTTTTCCCTTTCATATACGCTCGGGGGAAGGAGTTTTATTTCCCCTTAAAAAAAAGTTTTTGAAAAATTTATATTGGATGGACTATACTTCACTACTAATGATTAGAACAAAACAGCAAAAAAAAAAAAAATGAATAAATCCGGGTTTAAAAACAAAATTTTCCCGGGGTTTAAACCCAAAAACCAGGGGGTTTTTCCCTTTTGGAAAAATAGCTACAAAAGTAAGCTGTGGATGTCAAAGATGAAATGGTAATGTCATTCTGGGGAAAAATCCCAAAATAAAATTGAAATTTAAAATTTTTTTTGAACTTTAAGACATTTTTTTGGGTTATATGGATTTTATATTTTAAAAAAACCCGATATGCACCTAAAAAGGGAAAAAAAAACAAGAAGAATGGTAGATTTTCCCGGGGGCGTTTGTATAGAGAAAAACCCTTTAAACGACTTGGGGTATCCATGTCCACAACGCCCCAAATTGACAGGAAAATTTTTCCCCCAAATTTTGGGGCAATTCATTTAAAATGAATGTACCGGTAGAAAAAAGAAAATGTGGGAAATGTGCAGTTTGGGGGGGGGAACTCAATCGAATTGAAAACAGACCAAATTTTAAAAACACAAAACCTTTCCAAATTTTTAAAATGAAAAAATTTTAAAGGTTGGAATTGGGAAATTTTTAAAACCCTTGGACCCCTTTTTAAGTATTTTTTTCCCCCCCAAAAACCCAAAAGATTATCCTCGAAGAGGGGGGTTTTTCCCCAAATTTGGGACATGAAAAATTTTAAAAAGAAAAGGAAAATTTTCCCCCAAATTTTTTTATTTACGGGTTTTTGCCAAATTAAATGAAGGAATTTTTTTAATTTTCCAAAAATCTGGGTTTAAGAAAATCCATATGTTTTCGAGAAGGGGGGGTTTGGGAAAAACCCCCGGTTAACATGGGGGGTATTTTTAAATTTTAGTGAGTCCATTTTATTCCCCCCTGAATAAATTTGGGATATTAAATTTTTTTTGTGGGGAAAAACCCCGCCTGACTTTTTAAAAAAGAGCTGCCCTTTTTTTTTCAAAATTGGGGAACAAATATGGGTAATGTATGGTTTAAGAGTGGGGCATCTGTACATTTATTCTCCAGCAGTTAGACTTTTTAAAAACCCCCAAAACCTGGAAATAACTGATGGGGCAAGGGGCCCCAATATGGGCCCCCCGGGAGGCCCCCGGATTTGAATCCAACGATTTTTTCTGTGGGGTTACGAAGCCCCTTTTGTAAAGATCCAAAAATTAAGTAGACACGGAGGAGGAACTGATAGAAAAAATTTTCCGGTTACAAAAAATTTTTTGGCCCCCCGGAGTTTTTCCGGGTATGCGATTTTCAATAAAAAAAACGTTGCATATTATGTTTTAAATTTTTAAAATTTTGGACAAAAAAGTCGAACTTTTTTAAAAATTTTTTGTTTTGTTTAGTAAAATTTTTTTGCGGGGGATTTTTTTTAAATTTTTAAAATTGTATGTTTTTTCATTGTCATTGTTTTTTTTGGTTAAAAAAAAGGGGGTTTTTTGGAAAAAAATATATTTTAAAAATTTTTCTTAAATTTCGGAAGGCCCCCCAAAATTTTAAGGTCCGATACTTTTAAAAATTTTCATTAAAATTTTTAGAAAGTTAAAAGGGGGCAAAAAAACCCAAAAAAATATTGTTTTTTTTCTTTAAAAAAAAAGCGATTTTTGGGGGGGTTTTTCAAAAAAAAACATTAAATTTTTTAAAAAAAAACAACAAGATTTTGGAAAAAAAGGGGTTTTTTTTTAAAAGGGGGGAAAAAAAACTGTTGAGCAATATAAAAAAAAAAATTTTTAAAATTTTTTCCCCAAAATCCCGGGGGGAAAAAGGGCGGGGAATACTTTTTTTAACTCCCCCAAACTGGATCAGATAAAAAAATTTTTTTTTCCCCTTCAAATTTTTTAAAAATTTTTTAAAAAACGACCAAAAAAATTTTTCCCCAAATCAATATATTAATCCTTTTTAAAGTTATAAAAAAAAAAATTTTTTTTTTTTTTTTTTAAACCCCCTTTTGTTTTTAAAGAATCGGGGGGGCCCCCATTTCTTATATCATTTTGTCCAATTTTACAGGGGAAAATTTTACAGGCAGACGTTGTGAGGTTTTGGAAACACCCTGTATAATAATAAAAAAACTTTTTCTCATAGGCCTTTAACATTCTAAATACATGCCAGTAAAAAAGAAAAAAAAAACTATATTTTTGAATTTTGGGAAAAAAATTTTCAAACCCCTTTTTTGGGATTGACTAAAAAATTTTTTTAAAAACTTTTTATCATGGGGGAAAAAAAAAAAATTTTAGGGGTTTTTTTAAAATATCAAAAACCCCGGTAAGGTGGAAAAAAGGATTGGTTAAAGGGAGTTCTTCAAGGCACCTTTTTGGGCCCTTTTTTGGGGAAAAATTTATAGTAAAAATCCCTTTAAATTTAAAAAAATGACTGCTAAAAACCCCTTAATGTGATATATTTTAGAGATTCCCCCAATTGGGAAAACTCATAACATTTTTTTTAAAAAACCCCCAAAAAAAAAAGGGGGAAAAACCAAAAAAAATTTGGGGCCCCTTTTCTAGATCCAAAAACTAAAGGGGGCCAAAAATCATGCCAAAAAAAAGCTAAAAAAATAGCTTCAAAATTTTTCGAGAACAACAACTCAAATTATTTTTTCCACGTCACAAAATACCTTCTTTTTTGGGCCCAATGTTTTTTTTCAAAATGTAGTACATTGAAAAAATTTTTGGAAAATTTACTGTAAGGGGAGAATATCAACATTGTAAAAAAAAAATTTTGGGGAAACTGTCCCAAAAAAATGTCAACGATGCTTTTTTTTTTTTTAAATTATCGGGGAAAGGGGAAAAATTCCCCCAATAAATTGGAATAAATAAAATAGGAAAAAAAAAATTTGTTTCATACTTAGAATTTTTGAATTTAAAAAATTAAAACTGGCCACTGTCTCCGGGGGATCTTCACAAACAATATTGATAGATGGGTGGCGAAAAAATAAAACTTTTTAAAAAGGCATGGTGGCTGGCGCTTACAACGGGCCGAGGGTTACATCAAAAACCCCCCACTAGTCAAAAACATAGCCAATAAAAAATTAGGGTCGACTTTGCGGCCCCCCCGGGGCATAAAAATTACAGAAAATGTTAAAATGTCAATTTTTCCCAAAAAAAAAAAGGGTTTTCCCCCCAAAATTTTTTTTTTTAAAATTGTACCTATGTAACTTTTTAAAAATTTTTGTTGAAAACCCAAAAAGAATATTTTTTTTTGGGTTATTGTAGTAGATTTTTTTTAAAAAACCAAAAGGTTTTTTTTTTAAAAAATTTTTAATAAAAGTACTTTTCATTTTTTTGGGTTTTTTTAAATTTTCACTGTATATGTAAAGTCGTAAAAAAATGAGTAAAACCCCCCTTTGGGAAAGACCTTTTCCCCCACCCAGATTTGCATCCCCCAGAAAAAAAGTCATTCCGGGCCCGCTGTACAACATACTATTATCTCCCCTTTTTTCCCTTTTTCCCCCTAGCTTGCCCCCAAAAGGGGCGATTTGACTTTCATGCTTCAAAAAAAAAGATATAAAAAATTTATGGGGTTTTTTGGAAAACGAGTAGATTCTTTTTATGGACTTTTTTTTAAAAAAACGGGGAAAATATTCTCTTTTAACTTTTTACTAAAATTTTTAGTTAAAAACGGGGGGGAATTATTATTGAAAACCTTTTTTGGGGGACTTTAAAAAACAACATCATTTATAATAATCTCCAAATCAAAAATAACAATTTGGGGGGAAGAGTTAAGATTGTGGGGTTTTTTTTCCCCTTTGAAATTAAAAAAAAAAAAAAACTGGGGAGTTCTACACCCAAAAAAATTTGTAAAAAAAACCCCAGATTGATTTGTTAAAAAAAATAAACAGGATAGTAGTAGGTTTGAGCTGGTTTCAGGATCCCCCCCCCCATGATTTTTGGGCCCCCCCCCAAGGATTTTAAAAGGGGGGTATGGGTATGTTTTAAACCCTTTTTAAGTAACCTTGAGAGGGGGGGGTTGGGTGGTGTATCATTGAATTGAAGTCCCCTTTTTTGGGTAGTGGGGTTTTTTAGGCCCGGTTTCCCCTTTTTTGGGGCCCCTTTTTAACGTTTTCTTTTGGGGAAAAGGGGCGCTTTTACCAGAGCATGAGAGTGTGGTGCAAAACCCTTTTAAACCCCAAAATAAAACGGGGTTTTTATATTCTTCAATCCCCCCAACCCTTTTTAGATATTCAAAAAGGGGGGGTGTCCTTTGAGTCAACCAACGCCAAGGTTTATTATTTTTTCAAATTTTTTTTCCCAACTCTGGGATGATTCAAGGCGATTTGCATAAACCTTGACACTGGCTTTTTTAAAATGAAAGGGAATTTGGGGGGAAAAAAGGGATCGCTTTTTCCATTTCAGTATGCATGAATCCAGTTTTAAAAGGTCCAGTTTTATTTTTCTTTTTTTTTCTAATAAACCCAACCACTGAGATGATTAAAATGGGGTGACTTTTTTCGAGCCAACATAAAAATTTTCCCCTTTTTTTTTTTCCGGGGGTTTTTCCAAAACCTGCGTTTTTTTCGGAAATTCCCCCCTTGAACACTGGTAATGGGACCTTGTTTTTTCTAGTATGGTATTAGGGAAATAAAAATCAAGTGAGAGGGGAGCACATTTGCATGAAAAAAGGAGAATCATTCCATGTTGGTTGAAGTTTCTTTTTTGGGGAAAATTTTTTTTTTCCCCAATTTTTTCCCCCTTGATTTTTTGATGTGTTGCAAGTTTTTTTTGGGGAAAATTTTTTTTCGATGACATTTAGTGGGGGGGGGGGCCACCTCATAAAAATGTGTGCGGAATTCATTGTTGATCGGGAAGAAAAATTTTATAGTCAAAAAAAAAACCCACCAGCAAAAAATTTCCATTTAAAAAATTTTTCCCCCAAAAGCAACCCCCCCCCCGGGAAGATCAAAATGCATTTTTCAGAGGGGGTTTTTTTTCTAAAACTTGAAAAAATTTTTTTATCGAAAAAAAGTTGCACTTAAACGGAATAAGATTCTGGACCGTTTAGAACCCCCGGGATCGCGATTTTTCCCCATTAATTCCAGACAAAGTTAATACCGACAAATATACCCCCCAAAATTTTAAAAATATTTATTAATGTTTATAAAATTTTTTCCTAAAGAAAAACCCCTTTAAAAAAAATTTTCCCAAAAAATTTTTTTACAATTTAAAAAAATCTGTCAAACTGATTTTGCAATCGGTTTAAAAAACCTGCTTGTTTAAAAATTCCCCAAAAGGGGGAAAAAAGAGGGTAAAGTTTTAATTTTAAAATTCAAAAGGGTTTCACCCAAATTTTTACCACGGAATTATTCAAGATCAAAAAATTTAAACCTTTTCATACCCCAAAAAAAAATACATTCTCGAATATAGAAAAAACCCCCTTTTAAAGTTTTTCTATGAAGTTAATTAAAAAACAAAAAACCCCCCAAAATTTTTGGCCCCCGAAGATATTAAAGGGAAAAAGGGGTGTTTGGGGTTTTTTTAAAAGGCTGGGTTTTTTTTCCCAAAAAAAAAAAAACAATTAAAAAAATTTAAAAAAAAGCAAGTGTTTAGATTCAATGATTTTTTTATATCGAAATGAAAAATTTTTGGAAAAAATTTTTTTTATTACTATAAAAAAATCGTGAGGAAAAAATTTAAAAAAAAAAAAAAACCCTTACAAATTTAAAAAAAATGTATTTTTATCACTTTCACTCAAAAGACAATTGTTCAGCTCTTTTGCCATTCTTCGAGAATTTTTTATTGCATCATGGGTTTGGGGTCGATTCCAGCCCACCTTTTTTTTTTGTTTTTTAAATGCTGGGTTGATTTTCTATCTCTATCCACCTTTTTTTTTGGGTGGCATCAGATTTTTTCGGGGTTTTCCCCCGCAACTTTATCCATTTTACACGCGACTGCAATTTCCCCTCAAATTTCCCTTTTTTCAGTTTGGGGGACGGGGATTATTTTTGGGGTTCATCGATCTTTTGTTTTTCAATATTTCTCCGGAGTATAAATTTGAGTGGCCACCAAGCGGATCCAATGGTTTCGGATGAAACCTTCGAAGATGCATCCTTCTTTCGATTTTTTCCCCCCTTTGTTTTTGGGGGATGTCGACGATTTCGAGGTACCCCGGTTTGGAAACGCCAAGCCCCCCTTTTTTTAGAGTTGGAGTGGTGGCGGGGAAGGTCTTTTGTTTCCCCTTTTTTTTGGGGCTGGCCCCCAAATCCGGGGAAAAATTTGGGGGAAAAAAGCCTTTCAATGAGGTCAGGAATAGAGATCACAGGGGGGGAACCCCAATTTAGATATGGGAAAAATTTTTCAGATCTGGCACCTCAGCCGCACTTATCAAAATGAATTCATCAATATAAAACCCCAAAACCATCACCTGTCCCTTTTGATGCTGTTCTCTAACACTGCTATGTTCGTCAGCAGGCAATTTTTCCAAAATCCCCCTATCGTTGGAATTCATCGTTATAAACTTTAAAAAAACACACAAAATACCCACGTCTTGAAAAGGGGGGAAGGGATTATGAAAAAAAAGTCTACACTTTTAAAATTTTCCAAAAACCCCCCCCTAATATGCATTGCACTCGCGCCCCCTTTTTTCGATTCCCCCAAAAAGGGTCTTTGCATTTCACGAATTTTTCATTGACTCAAAATCAAATCACATAATCCCCCCTTTTTTCCCCCACCTGCAGTAAAAGTGCTTTTAATCCCCGTTTAAAAGTCAAAAGAGTTTTTTTTTTTTCCCGGGGAAAAATTTTTGGGTTTTTCCAAAAAAAAAAAAAGGTCATCACCCTTTCATTTCTAACAAAAAAAAAAAATCAAATATTGAAATAACCTTTTTGATATAGTATTACATTTTTTTGGGGGTTGAATGATTAAAAAAAAGCCCCCTAGGGGGGGTTTGGGCTTGTTTTTGAAAATAAAAATTTTTCCCTATATCCCGGAAATTAAAAAAACCCAAAAAAAAAAAAAGGTTAAAAAGAAAAATTTTTTCGTTTTTTTCCCCCAATAATTATATATGGTCCACTTTTGTCAATTTTATCAAAAAAAAAAAAATTATTATTCATTATTGCCGTACATACATCCGGGGGTTTTTTATAAAAAAACAGTGCAAATCAAACATTCAAAAATTTTTTTAGTAGAAATGCAATATAAAAACTAACGTTTACTGGAAAAAATATGGATGTTAAAAATTTTTTTCCCCCAAAATCATCCAAGAGAAATGGCCCCATTCAAATTGTTATTTTGGAAAAAAAAAACCCATTTTAATTCCCAAAAAAAAAAAAAATAAAAAAAATTTCCCCCATAATAAAAAAAAAGTTCGTTTTTTTTTTTAAACCACTCTTTGTATATCGGGGGAAAAAATTTTTTAAACAATTTTTTAAAAGGAAAATTAAAAACCCAAAAAATTTAAAATTTTTTTTTAAATTGGGATGTTTTGGGAAAAAAACGTATGGATTTGTTATGTACAAAAAAGGATATGTTTTTTGAAAAAAAGAAAATTTTTTCCCCTTTTTTATTTCGGTTTTTCCCCAAGGAATTAATTTTGGGGAAAAAGGGGGAAAAAAGGAATGTATATTCCCTTTTTTGGGCCCCATTTCAACTCCCCAAAACCTTTTTCCCCCTGAAAGGGGATCTGTTTTTTCCCCTCTTCCCTATAAAAATTTACATAAAAAAATATGAGGGGGTTTTAAAACCTCACGTAAAAAAAAAACTTTTAATTTTACGAAAGGGGGCATTTTTTTTTTAAAAGGGGGTAGTGTGCTATATTTTTTCCAGTTGTTTTTTAAAATATTTCATTGTTTTTTGGGGTTTATAAGTTTTTTTGATATGTGAAAGGGAAAAAAGGAAAAACTTTTTTTGGGATTTATCAAAGGGGGAATAATGTTGGTTCAGTAAAAACCCCCATTGTATTTTTTGGGGCTCCATTGTAAAAAAATGATATTCGAAAGGGAAAAATTTTTAAAAATTTTTTTCTAGAGTGTTTTTGGGGTATTTCATTTTTTTTTAAAAAAAAAAAAAAGGCTGAATAAATAATATTTACACCCTCACTGAGAAGATTTGAAAGGGCCCCCCCTGAAAAATTATTGAATAGTGGATTTTTGGGGGTTTTGGGGGCGGAAAGAAAAAATACCGCAAAAATTTTGGGGGGAAAATTTTTGGGGCAATAAACCGGAGGGGAAAAAAAATTTTTAATTTTTCTCCCTACAGGAAGAACCATTTTCCTTTTTCCACGAGGACAAAAATTTAACCCCTAAATTTTTTAAAATTTCAAAAAAAAAAGTTTTATGAAGGGCAGTCCGGGGTAAAATTTCAGAATAGCTATAAAAAACAACTATAACAAATGGGAATATCGCAAATTTTCCCTTTCTTTTTAAAAAAAATTTTAAATGGAAGTAAAACATTGAATTTTTGAAAGATATAAATTTTCCCCCAAAACCCCCAAATCATAAATTTTAAAAAAAATTTTGATCGCTAATACATCTTGATTTTGGGGGAAAAATTTTTGGGAATTTTTTTTCCCCCCAAAATCCCCCCTTTGCAAATTCACACTAAAAATTTTTAGCCAAAATTTATTTTTCTAAAAACCCCATTCTTTCCCCTTTTATCAAATAATTGAATTTTTTTCTGAAAAAAAAATTGGAAAATTTTTCCTTTAAACATGAAAAAATTTTAAAATTTCCCCAAATTTTTTAATAAATATGGAGCTGTGGAGGGGCCCTTTTCGTGAAAATATTAAAATTTTTTCTGAATAAACTATCGATAAAAGGATTCATATTTTCCCCCTGATGAAAAAGGAGCACATTATTCACATATAAATTGAAACCCCTAAATTTTAAACATATTATGTCAAACCCCCCCCAAAACAATTTTTTTGACAGAATTTTACTAACACATAAAAACTTTTTAACGAACCACTAAAACAATTGTTTTGGTACAAAAATTTGGGGGGAATATATCACGGGGCCCTTTTTCCCAAAAAACATGTTTCCCCAAAACCCCCCAAATAAATCGATTTCGCAAACTGAGACGGGGAAAAGGGTTTTTTTTTTTTTATTTAAAAAACCCCAAAAAATACGAAGGGTTTAAAAAATTGGGGGGGTTTTTTAAGGAAGGGGCGTTGCCCAAAACCTTTCCCCCTTTTTTGGGAGCCTTTTTTGGGGTTTTTACCATTGAAGTAAAAAGAAAAATTTATCAATTTTTTAAAACCCCGGGCCCCGTTTTTCCCAAAACATTTAAAAGGGGTTTTTTTTTAACTAGGGGTGGAAAAAGGGGGGTTTGAAAATATTGTTTTTTTTCTTAATTTTTTTTCCGTAGGGGGATGGGGGGTTTTTTATGGAAAATTTACCGAGAATAAATATTAAAATTTTTAAATTTTTTTGCCCATTTCACAGAACATCTAGCGATTCCCCCCCGGGGGGCAATTTTTGAATTGGGGTCCTTTCCATTGTTGGGCAAAAACCCTGTTTAATATCGAGATTTGATCCAATCACTTGAAAATTTTGGGGTTTGGAAACTAAAAAAAAAAAAAATTTTAAAAATTCCCCGATTTATAAAATTTTGATTGGGCAGAAATTTCCCCAAAATGAAGAGCTGTTAAGATTTTTATTGGGAACATCTCACATAAATCCTTTTCCAAAAAAAATTTTTTTATTCAATAAAATTAAATTAAAATTGAGTCCTAAACTGTGATTTGGAACTTTTTTGGTTTAAATTTTTTTTTGTATGGGGAACCTTGGAATTTTTTCCATTTGACCTGTCCAAACAAATTTTGAAATTTTTTTGTGGATTAAAAATAGTTTAATCATATGTTTTGAAAAATACACCCTGAATTGATTCTAGTTGATGAGTTTTTTTTGATGACAATAATAACTAATTTTGGAAAACAAAAAAATTAAAAAGAAAAGTTTTTTTTCCGTTGAGTTGTGGTTGTTTAAATTTTGTAGGTTTTTTCCCCCAAAAGGTGGATGCGTTGGTAAAATTTAAAAAAAAGGGTGAACCAAAAGGGTAGTTGGTTAGTGTTTTTTTCAGTGTGAAAATATATAAAATTTTTAAATATATATATTTATATATATATATATATATATATATATATTTTGTATATATATCAATTTTTATTTATGTCTCTTCCGGGATTTGGAAATAATCAGATCAATAATTGTAAAAAGGAAAAAATTTTGAACAAAAAACAATTCTCCCCCAATGAAAAACCTTTATAAAAGATCACCGTTTTTTTTTTCGTTAAAAGATCGATTTCTTCAAAAGGGGATTATGAATGTCTTCTTTAAACTTTTTCCAAAAAAAACCAAAAAAGATAGAGTAGTTTGCATAAATCCCGGTAATATACACTCTTTATTTGAGAGGGTTTCCTTTCGAAGTTCAAGAACATGAACTGGGGTGAAATTTGACCACCCGGGGAATTAAATTTTTTTCCAAGGTTTCCCCGAAGTTGAGACATAAAAAAGTAGTTTAATAAAATATAGATATTCCATTTTTTTTTTTTTTTGAAAATATTGAGCTTTTTTAAAACTTTTTTTGTGTAAGCCCCACAGAAAAACCTCCTAAAAAATTTAAAATTTTTTTTTTCCCAGACCTTTCAATATGTACGCCTACCCGGAAAGTTTGATAAAAGTGGTCACATCCATTGGACTTTTCTACTTAAACATTGAGTTGGGATCCCCTCCATCAAATGAATTATGACCTGAATTTTGCCGATGAAGATGAAGTTTTGAAGGTGTTCAAAAAAAATGGAAAACCCCGGTGCATCTTTTAAATTTTTGGGAAGGGGATATACCAATTTTGTGGGAAAGGCTGCTAAAATATCCCAGATCTGTTAACCATCAAAATTTAAAATTTGAACTGCCCATATCGATGTTTTTGGGGGTGAAAAATGATGACTTTTAATTGAAACATTATCAAAAAAAAAATTCAAAAAAACTCAATCCTCCAAAAATTTATTTTTTACCCAACCAAACAGTACAATCATTTTTAATGAACCTAATCTTGCATCATGGGTTTTTCCCCTGATTAACCAAAAACCAAAACATCTTGCCCCCGATTTTTCCCAAAAATAAGTCAATTTGATTTTAAGGGGATTTGGTGGGAAATTTTGAAAAAAATATTATTCCCGTATACGTACATTGTTGCAGCTTTTTTGGGTAGTGCATGAAATGAAGAAAAAAATTTTCCTTGGGATACAGAGATTGATTTGTCTATAATAGTTTTAATTTTAAACAAAAAGGGGCCTCAACGGAAGGGGGGTTGATTCCTCCCGATGATAGCCGAAGCTTTTTTTGTGACCAAATTATTTTTTTTTTTTATATATATATATTATATTATGTGTGTGTATATATGTTTTGTATACCCCCCCCGACTCTAATATGTAAAAAAAGGGTGTCTTAAAAGTTTGTTCCCCTTCCCCCAAACCGCAAAATTTAAAAATTCGACTAAAAATTTTACATCCACAATATCGCTTTTAAAAAAAGAATATAATTAAATTTTTTTTGAAACGTCCAGTTTTTCTAATACCATTCCCACCCCCAAAAAGCTGCTGCAGGCCAAAAACTCCTTATAAATTTAACAAAGAATTTCCCCGTCACCCGATGTAACATTCAAAGAAACCAAAATGATGTGCGTGAAATGCTGAAACGGATGGATTCCTTTTTCATCGATAAAATCGAAAAAATTTTAATGGGAATCAAATGGTTATTTTTTTACATCCTTTTTATTCAATTGATAAGACTAAATCATTCATTGCCTTTGCCGATCACTAAATAAATTTCGTCCGACAAACCCCGAACGTATGGGGGAATTGCGACCCTTACCCCTGGGGTCGATAAATTTTTTTAATCATATTTTTTTTCGAAAGAAAAAAATATTGTGAAATTTTTTTATTATCATTTAAAACCGAGGAAATAAAGCAAAAACATAAAACATTAAAAAAAAAAAAGACTTAATCACTTTACCCAAAAACAATTTTAGCCTTTTTTTCCCTTTTTTTGAGAAGATGTCTTTTAAAATGGCGTGAAATGTTGGGTGATCAGATGACCCCTTTCATTGATGAAGATAAAAAAGTAAAAAGGTTTCCCCAAGGAAATTGATTTTTTCCTTTTATTCATAAGATAAACTTCTTTATTCGTCAAGATCACTAAATAAAAGTCGACTTTGTGACACGTCATCGATGGCGTCGATTTTGGTCGAATGGACGCGACGCGCTCGATGGCGTCGACATGCAAAGTGTTCAGATTTAATCATATTTTGTATCGAAATAAAAAAATATATTGTGAAATTAGTTTTTATCATAAAAAAACCGTGAGGCATAAACAGCAAAAAAAATATACAACATTACAACAAAAAAAATCATAAAATTAATCACTTTCCTCCGGAGACAATTGTTCATTCTTTTTCATTTTGAGAATTGATGTCGCAATTTTCTGATGTTCGTGAAATGTTGGGATGATCAGTATGGTTTCCCCTTTATTGAAAAGATCGAAAAGTATGTAATGGATGATATCACAATGGACCAAGTTTCGTACATCCTTGTATCCAATTCGATAAGATTAAATCATTCATTGCACCCCGTCAAGGTAAAACTACAATGAATACGTCGACTTTATTACGCCACCGTTGGCCCGATATGCGTCGAATGGCATCGGACGCCCATGATGGCGTACATGCAAGGTTTAGCATTTGACTATTTTGTATCGAAATGAAAAAATATTGGAAAAGTTTTTTTATCATATGAAAACTCGGAGGAAACAACATAACAGCAAAAATATAAACATTAAAAACAAATCTATATTAACACCTTCGGGGCGACATCAATTCTCAAAGAATGACAAGAAAGATGAAACAATTGTTTTTTGGGAAAGTAATTAATGATTTGTTTGTAATGTTGTATATATGACTTGCATTCTATCGAAGGGTTTTTCAGTTGACTAAAAAAATCAATATCCATAATCTCCCCCATTTCTCCCCACCTAAAAGGCATCCCCGTTTCGATGTCAAAAGTGGTTGGGTTTTTGGGTTCTGGTAGGTGAATGAATAAAACAGAAGATTTCATCTTGTTTTCGGGATGACGTTTGCTTGGGAATTTAACCCTATCTGACATTTTTTTTAAAAACCGTAATGTAAAATAGGGATATTAGGTTCCATTTCTTAAATTTTGTTTTTTGTTCCCACAAACCATTCCTAGCATTTTAGGGAGCCACTTAGGACACAAAAATTTTTTTCTTTTCTTTCCGGAAGGGGAGGTGTAATTTTTATAAGGGTTTGGAAGAGAATACAATTATATATTTTTGTTTGTTGTATATGTTTTTTTTTTGCTGTTATGTTGTTTTCACGAGTTTTAATATGATAATAAAACTAATTTTACAAAATTTTTTTATTTCCCATACAAAATAGATCAAAGTAAACACTTTCATGTCGACGCCATCGATGACCCTCGCGAAGCCGTCGACGTCATACGACCCCCATCGATGACGGTCGCAAAGTCGACGTATTCATTGTTGACCCTACGAAGTGCAATGAATGATTTAGGGCTTATCGATGAGATATCGGCATGAACGAAACTGTCGAAATCCATTGTATATCATCCTAATACTTTTCGATTTCTCAACAAGGAATCCATACATCATCCCAAATTTCACAACATCATTTGAATTCATCAATCTAAAAAAATGACAAAAGAGCTGAACAATTGCTCTGAGGAAAGTGAAAGTATAGATTTTTTTTTTGTAATGTTGTATATGTTTTTTTTTTTGTTATGTTGTTTCTCAAGAGTTTTTATATGATAATAAAACTAATTTCACAATAATTTTTTTATTTCCCCATACAAAAAAAATGATTAAATGCTAAACATTGCATGTCGACCACGATGACGCGTCGCGTGCCAACGCCATATCGACGCCATCGATGACGTGCACAAGTCGACGTATTTATTGTAAGTATCTTGACGGGCAATGAATGATTTAGCTATCGAATATCGGGATGTACAAAAATGTCGAATCCATTGTGATATCATCCATTATACTTTCGATCTTCATCAATGACAGGAATCCATAATTTATCATCCCAACATTTCACGCACATCATTTTGAAATTCGACATCAATTTCAAGAAAGGCAAAAAGAGCTTTTAACAATTGTCTTTTTGGTGAAAGGATTAAATATGATTTTTGTTGTGTAATGTTGTTTTGTTTTTTTGCTGTTATGTTGTTTTTCACGAGTTTTTTATATGATAATAAAACTAATTTCACAATATATTTTTTTCATTTCGATACAAAATATGATTAAATGCTAAAAACTTGCATGTCGACGCCATCGATGACGCGTCGCGACGCCATGTCGACGCCATACACGTCATCGATGGCGTGTCGCGACGTCGACGTATTTATTGTAGTGATCTTGACGAAGTGCAATGAATGATTTAGTCTTATCGAATTGAGATATCAAGGATGTACGAAACTGTCGAATCCATTGTGATATCATCCATTACATACTTTTCGATCTTTATCGATGACAAGGAATCCATACTGATCATTCCAGCATTTCACGCACATCATTTTGGAATTTCTTTGAATGTTACATCGGGTGAGCTGTGAATTCATTTCGTCTTGCTTGAAATTTATAATGGAGTTGGTATTGCCATGCAGCAGCTGTTTGGGAACTCGTGAATAGGTATATGCATGATAGAAACAATATTTGTGACGTTCCATACAAAAATATGATTGAATTATATTCAGTTTTTAAAACGCGATACTTGTGGATGTATAAGTTTCAGTCGTAATTTGAGCTTTTGCATTGAGATTTGGGAAATGGAAGCAAAACATTTTTAAGACGACCCTCATCTTTATTACATGGTCATGAGTCAGAGGGGATGATATACACATATACATATATACACACACATACATATATATATATATATATATATATATATATATAACGAAAATAAGTGTTGAAAGTACACAGTAAAAGCTTCTGAGCTATCATCAGAGAGGGAATCAATCTCCCCCTTCCGTTGACCGAAAGCGCTTTGCTTGATTAAAACTATTATAGACAAAAATACAATCTCTGTATCTCCAAGGTAAAATTTTTGCTTCATTTCATGCACTATGCCAAAAAAGCTGCAACAATGTACGTATACGGAGAAGTATATATTTTTTTATCATGAATTCACACAAGATACGTTAAAATCACCAATTGACTTATTATTGAAATATCGTGGGGTACAAGATAAGTTTTAGGATAGGTTAAGTCATGAAATACCTCTTATGATGCAAGATTAGGTTACATTAGCAAACTGATGTGTCACTGTTGAGATTGATAAATAAATAAATGTATTTTATGGAGGATTGAGTTTTATTTGACATATTTTTTACAATTTGATAATGTCTCAATTCAATGAGTCATCATTGTCTTCATCTTCATCATCGATATGGAGCAGTTCATATTTCTGGATGATGTCATCAGGTAGGTACGGTAACAGATCGTTGGAGATATCCTTTCAGATCGCATTTGACCATTTCCTCACAAAATTGGTACAAGTCCATATCTCCTTCACCAAATTTCTCACAAAGATACGCACCAGAGTTATACTGCTCATGTTTTTGCGAACACCTTCGAACTTCATCTTCATCGAAGCAAACATTCAGGTCATAATTCATTGCATGGAGGGCATCCCAACTCAATGTATTGAAGTAGGAATGCAGTCTTTCAATGGATGAATGTATATCCACGACTTTGATCAAACTTTGACTAGAGTAGAGCGTCCACATATTGAAAGGTCTGAAATAAGAAAATAATTGAATTATTGTCCATCGGAGTTTCACTAGTAGTACTTACACAAAATAAAGTTTTGATAAAAATGCTCTGAAGTATCTTTCAAAAAAATAAAAAAAAATGGAATATCTATATTTTACATTAAACTACTTTACTATGTCTCAACTTCAAATGAACCATTGGGTATGTAAAAAATGTTGAATTCTAGGATGAGTCAAATTTCACCAGAGTTCATGTTCTTGAATCTTCTGAAATTTGTGAACTTTTCTCAAATATGTGAGTGTATACTTGACACCAGAAGCATTGATGCAAACTACATCACTATCTTTGAATTGGTTTTGCAATACCTTTAGGCAAACATGATTTGAATGAATGACATTCATAATCTTCCTGTAATGTTGAAGAAATCGATCTTTCGAATCGTATGGTATAAACGGTGATACTTTTTATAATGAAAGGTTTATTCATTGGAAGGGAAGATATTGTTTTCTGTTCTAAAATTTTCACCTTTTGCACAATTATTGATCTGATTATTTCCAAATCTACTTCAGTAAGAGACATAGTAAAACTTACGATATATATACATATATATATATATATATATATATATATATATATATATATTATATATATATTATTATTCACACTGAAAAAAACATACACTATCTCTAACTACCACTTGTCTAAAAACACACACTTTTTGAATTCTCACCAACGCATCCATCCTTTTTATAGGAGGCAAAACACCGCCCCACTACATTAAGTGAAACAACTCAACAACTCAACAGAAAAAAAGTCATTTTTTCAATTTGACCTTGACTCTTGATGTGTTCCAAAATTAGTTGGATTATTGTCATCAAAAGAACTACATCAACTAGAAGTCAATTCAGTGAGTGTATTTTTCAATGACATTACATGATGATAATAATATTCTATTCAAATCTTGGCTAACCAAAAATATTTCAGATCAATTTGATTTGGACAGTGTCAAATGTATGAATAATTCCAATGGTTCGTATACAATAAAATATTTAGGGCAAAGTGTTCAAGAGTCATCTAGTTCGAGGACTCGAACTCTTGTCGAATTCAATTTCATTGAATAAAAAAATGCATTCAACAGCACTTCATTGGAATATTTCTGCACGTAAGTCAAATTATTATTATAATATCAGCGGAATATATTAACAATTCTTTTTTTTGTTTCAGTTTCCGACATACATTATTCAAGTCAGTATTGGATCAAATCAATCGATATTCAATCATCGAGAGTTTGAGCTCTCATATCAATGGAGACGACACCCAACCATTCTGAAACGTTGCTTCCCTCAGGATGAAGTCGCTAGATGTTCTGTGAAGATGTAGGCAAATGTGATTTGAATATGATTCTACTGATGCAATTACCATATCAAAAACACATCTATCCATATCTTGGAATAAAATTAATGAAATATAACAATAATTATTTATCCAAACCCTCATATTTCCACCCCCTAGTTGAAAAACAATCCATTCAATATGTATGAGACAAACACCGGCTGTACCGTTTAGACAAAATATTGATGATTGCATTCACTTCAATGGTAAAAATTGCACAATAGGCTCGTCAATTAGATATGGTGGTCAACGCACCATTCTTCGAACCAACCTTCCCTCCATTGTAACTTACTATTATACATTGAGTTTTGGCAAATAAATGAAAAAGTCCTTTCAGTCTCAGTTTAGCAGAAATCGATATTAGTTCAGTGTTGAATCATCGTGTTTAGCGCAGATATTTTCCAGTGATATATTCCACAAATTTTTGTGCAAAACAATTGTTTTAGTGAGTTCGACATAATATGTATTATGTGTTAGTAGATTCTGTGCAGAACAATTGTTTTAGTGAGTTCGACATAATATGTATTATGTGTGAGTAGATTTCAATATTATATGTGAATAATGTGCTCCTTTTTTCATCATGAGAACATATGAATCATATTGATCGATAGTATTATTCAGAAATCAACTAGCAATATATTTCACTGACGAAGGTATAGCCTCACAGCTCACTGTATATTATAATAAGAAATAACATGGGAATTACCTAAATTGTAAATTTAGAATTCATGTTTCTGCATGTTTGAGAATTTTCCAGTACTCTTCAGATACAATAATTCAATTATTTGATAAAAGATGGAATAGATAGTTACGATATGCAATGAATTATGGCTAGACTATATGAGTGTGAATATTAGCAAGATGAGTGGATTGAAAAATTCCAATAATTTTACCCTTCAAAATCCAAGATGTATATAGCGATCATCATTTCAATTAATATTGATGATTATGAAGTTGGCTAGAATTGTATATCATATCAGAAATACATTCAATGTAATATACTTCCATTGATTATTCACAAGAAAGCAATGGGAAAATTTGCGATATTCCTATTTGTTACTCAGTTGTTCTATAGCTATTCTGAAATATGTTACACTCAGACTGCCAACTTCATAAAACTTAATTTTTTTCGTCAATGTTCAAAGTTTGAGTTGAAATTGTTGACTCCTCGTGGAAATATATGAATGAAATGGTCTTTTTTTTGTCATGTAGGAAGTGTGTATCGATTTTTCGATCAGGTTGATGTGTTCATAATTTCCATCAATAATTCTTGCGGTATTTTGCTTTCCTTCTATGATACATGAAACGTCCACTATTCAATCGAATTCATTCTGATATGTGTACATATCCAATCAAATCTTCTCCAGTGAGAGTGTAATATTATTTATTCACCCTTTTTTTTTTAAGAATAATAGAAATACCCATAATTCCTCCAATCACTCTAGAAATAATTAATTTTACATTTTCACATTTCGAATATCATTGAATACAATGGAGCAAAGCCTACAATAGTGTCATTACTGAACTCCAACATTATTCCTCATAATTGATAAATGCCCAAACCAAGTTCATATCACTTTTGTGTCACATATCAAAGATCTTATGAACCAAAAAACAATGAAATAGTAATCTACAACTGAAATCCTATAGCACACTACCTCGATTCGAGAATCAACTTCTTATTTCGTAAAAAATGTCATCCTTTCAATTCTCACAATCAAGAAATTTAGAAAAACAACATCATATTTTCTATGTCATAATATCATAGAATAGAATGAAACGAATCCATGCATTAGTCGACAATTGATAATAGCAATGATTGAGCGTCAGTCCAATCGAGTAATATACATTCATATTTTTCCATATCTCAAATAACAATTAATATCATGAAGCAGAAACCTCAATGAAAGATAATATTGTCATTATCAAAGTTCATATCACTTTTGTGTCACATATCAAATCCATACATATTCATTCTAATACATGCCCACAGTCAAAAATGATTATGAAATTTGGAATTTGTAATTTTTCGCTGACAAGTTGTTTTAAAATATTTTTTCTGTGATATACAAGAGTGGTTAAAATCATACGAACTTTAGTGATTATGAAATTCATGTATTTTGATTATTGGGAATTAATATGTTTTTTTCTAATCCAAAATAACAAGTTTAAGAATGGTTGCTCTGTTATTTCTCTTGGATGATTTTGGGAATCACTTTTTGTAACATCCATATTGTTCCAGTAAACGTTAGTATGTCATATTGCGATACTACTACTATTGTTGAATGTTTGATATTGCACTGTTTTTTGATAAAACCGCAGGATGTATGTACATGCAATAATGAATAATAATTTTGATTTGTGATAAAATTGAAAAAATATAATTATTGGATAATGTACATTGACATTTCATCATCGTTTTTAATTCCCATATATTTTTTTTTTCGCGGTTTTTAATCCAATTTCCATATAGCTATATAGCAAATTTATATTTTATAAAATTGACGTCCATTTATATCGGTCTTTATATTAATCATTCAACTCGCAAAAGTGTGATACTATATCAATAAGTTATGCAATATTTGATTATTTTTTTAGTTAGAAATGCAATTATTGTTTTTTGATAAGCAAAATGTTCGAAAAATGCAAGCTCTCTTCGAATCGAATCGTGATTTTTGCAGTAGGTGGGGAGAAATGGGAGGAGATTATGTGATATTGATTTTTGAGTCAACTGAAAACCATTCGATAGAAATGCAAGATCACCTTGAAATCGAATCGGGGTGCGCGAGTGCAAGTGCACACTGCAGTATTGGGGGAAAGGGTGGGGTGTTGGAAAAATATTTATAAAGTGTAGACTTTTTTACATAATCATTCTCAACACTTTTCAAGACGACGAGTAGTACGTGTGTGTGTGTGTTTGTTAAAGTTTATAACTACGATGAATTCCAACGATATTAGTATTTTGGAAAAATTACTTACTGCTGACGAACATAGCAGTGTTGAAGTAGCAACAGCATCAAAAGAGGACGATGACGTGATGGATTTGAATTTTGATATTGATGAATTCATTTTGATAAGTGCGGCTGAGGTGCCAGATCTGCAAGGTGTTTCTATATCTCAATTGCCAACCAGTTCTCCACCTGTGATCTCTATTCCTGACCAAATCATTGAAAAGGCTCCTGTCATCCAAGTTCTTCAGGATATTCAGGTCCAGCCTCCAAAACGAAAGAGGAGATCTACACTTGACCTTCCCACCGCCACCACTCGAACTCTAAAACAAGATGCTGCTTTGAACAGTTCCAAGCCGAGTACCTCGAAATCGTCGACATCGCCCTCCAAAGCTAAGGGAAGATCGAAAAGAAGGATGCATCTTCGAAAATTACATCCGCAGCCATTGGATCGCTAGCTTCGTATGTGCCACTGCAAATTTATACTCAGCAGAGAAATATTGCAAAACGTAAGATCGATGAATCCAACAATACCATCACAAAGTGTGCTCAAGCTGATAAAGAATTAGATGAAGAAGTTGCAGTCGCGTGTAAAATGGATAAAGAGATTGCTGAAATGCAGAAGAAGTCTGATGCCATCAAACAAAGGGTGGATAGAGATAGAAAATACAACACCAGCATTCGAAAGCAAGCAGAAATGGCTAGGCTGGAATCGATCCAATCCTATGATGCAATGACATCAATTCTCGAAGAATGGCAAAAGAGCTGAACAATTGTCTTTTGAGTGAAAGTGATCAAGTACATGTTTTTTTGTAATGTTGTATATGATTTTTTGTTGTTGTAATATTGTTTCCTCACGATTTTTTTATATGATAATAAAACAAATTTTACAATATATTTTTTCATTTCGATATCAAATATCATTGAATGCTAAACACTTGCATTTTTTTAATCTGTGAATTGTTTTCATTGGAAAAAACCTAGCCACTTGACAAACACTCAAACACTCTATTTCCTTCAATATCTTCTCGGCCAACATTGAGATTTTGTGTTTTCTTCAATTCAACTTCATAGAAACAACATTGAATGAGATTCTTATCTATATGTCTTTGAGAATGTATGTTTTTGGATATGTGCTGTTAATTTTCACGATCTTGAATAATTCCGTGGTGAAATTGGCTTCGAAACCCTTTTCGAATTTTAAAGTTAATACTTTATTTTCATCTTTTTTATACTATTATTGAGTATTTTGAAACAAGCAGGTTATAAACCGATTGCAAATCAGTTTGACGAATTTTTGAAATTGTAAAAAATATTTTTGAAGTTATCTTTGCAAAAGTTGTTACTTTAGGAAATATTAATATAAACATTAATAAATATTATAAAATTGGTCTGGTGCATATTTGTCGGTATTAACTTTGTCTGGCAAGTTAATGAAGCGTCGCGATGCCATAGCGATTGCTAAACAGGTGCCAGAATCGTTATTCCGTTTTAAGTGCAACTTATACTAACGAATAAATATTATTTCAAGTTTTAGAAAAAGCACATCTGAAAAATGCATGTGATCTTCAGGGCTAGGGGATTGCTTTTGAGAAAATTGTTGTAAATTGACTTCTAGCTGATGAAGTTCTTTTGTTGACTATAATTCAACTTCTGATCAACAATGAATTCACGCACACATTTCATGAGGAATAAACCCCCCCACCACACTAAGTGTCATCGAATAAGACATTCCAACTAATCTTGCAACACATCAAGAATCAAGGACAAATTGAAAAATCCATTTTCCAAATCTACCAAACTTCAACCAACATGGAATGATTCTCTCATTCAACATGCAATATGTGCTCCCTCTCACTTAATTTGATTTCATAATACACATACTAGAAAAAATCAATAGTCCTATTACGCAGTGTTCAAGGTCAGGCAAATTGCCTTGAATCATCGCAGAGTTGTCGAAGACTCTGAAAAATCAATAGACCTGTGGCGTTGATGTTGGCTCGAAAGTCGTGCACACCCCCCATTGATGAATCATCTCAGTGGTTAGGGTGATTGAAGAATATGAAAAGTAAGCTGTGACGCTGATGCTAGTTCATGCATACTGAAATGAATGCGCGATCCCTTTCCCATCGAATTCGATTTCATAATACACATACGCAGTGTCCAAGGTCATGCAAATCGCCTTGAATCATCGCAGAGTTGTTGAAGACTTTGAAAAAATCAATAAACCTGTGGCGTTGATGTTGACTCGAAAGCCGTGCACACCCCCCCATTGATGAATCATCTCAGTGGTTAGGGTGATTGAAGAATATGAAAAGTAACGCTGATGTTAGTTCGAAGGTTATGCACCACACTCTCATGCATACTGAAATGAATGCGCGATCCCTTTCCCATCGACTAGCGTTACAAGGTCAACGAGAAATGAATCCCCAAGGTCATGCAAACACCACACTATACCAGGGCACTTCAATATCAATGATACACGACCTTCAACCTCCCCATCTCAAGGTTACTTCAAGGTTAACACATACACACATAGCCAACCCCCCTTCTCAAGGTCATGGGGGGGGGGCAAGGTCGGGGCCCAAACCCCTCAACCATACTATTCGTGTTCATAAAATCAGATGTGGAATCATCTGCGACTGAAAGATAAACTTTAGTCACTATCTTCCATTCACAAAAAATAACTTCATTTTAATCGTGGATTTTTCAATTCACAAAAAAATATTTCTATCAATATTCAATTGAGAATGTTTCCCTTTTCAACATAAAATATCCTAATTTTGTCTTTTCAAATTATTAATTTTTTCTGTATTGGTAACACGAAAAGTTCCGTATGATGAATCATATTTTCCAGAAGAATCCGTTTCGATACTGAATCAACCTTCATCCAAGTTTGAGGTCCATTAGCGAAAGAGCTGTATTCATTCCCTGGAGAGGAAGTTGGCCCATCCTGATAATATTTCTTTCTCTTTCTCTTCTAAATCTCCAATACAACTGTTCCACTGGTCAGAGTACTAAAACTTCGGGTCATACGTGACGAAATAATAAAGGAATTTTATAGTTTATCTGCATCGAGAGAATACAGAGCTGCAGGGCTATAAAATGCACGATATAAGGCCAAAATCAGATATTGTGTGCACGAAAAAGAATACAGGGATATCCACATGAAATTACACTACACTTTGGTGTAGCTACTATTCAGAAGATTCAACAGCACAGAATATCTCAAACAATAACTGATTCCGAAAATGTAAGTAATAAGTTGCGACGTATTATCAAACTAGGATTTTTTTTCGTTACGTAAATAAAACTCATCAGTTTTCGATACAAATCTAGGCATCTATAGAATTTGCTGAAATTTCAGTATGTTACACCTAAGGTATATTAGATTAATTTTACGGGACCACCATAGCAATTGCATTAGTTGATACAGGGCGTAATCTAAACTTTCTATTTCTTGTCATGTAATAAGCGATTTTAATATAATAACTTGCAATGCAATTATCAAGATCATAATGCAAAATTGACATCTACGAAGGAATGCCTTCGTGCCACCATATTAAAAGCTCCAATCCACCCCATTTAAGGGTAGTTTGTAATAACTCTGCTGGCCGGGGATTTCCAGCTAAGATATTCCATTGGAACGCTGAAATGTAGATTGCACAAAACATTTTTTGTCACCATAAAAAATTGAAATCTGCCCCCTCATAAGGGTAGTTTATGCTTGCGATTTTTCGAAAAACTTTGTTGACCGAGGGTCTCCGGTGAATATACTTCACTGAAACGGTAGAAAATGATTACGCAAAAACATATTATTTGTGCCACCATAAAAAAATTCAAATCAGTCCCCTCATGGGGGTAGTTAATACTCAAGATTTTGCTGATCAGAGGTATCCAGTGAAGATATTTAAATGGAACGCTGAATATGATTGCACGAAACATATTATTCGTGCCACCATAGAAAAAATTCGCATTAGTCCCCTCATAAATGTGACTATCGCCGTCGAGATTGAACATTGTTTGTTTGAGTTGCATTCCATTCATATTTATTCTATACATCCATACCAAACACAAATTACTATTTGAATTCACCTTTACATCGATGCTTTGAAAGTTATAACTCTAATTCAAACATAATGGACACTTTGTTCCATTGTTTAATTGATGATAAATTCAATATTTTATTTTCTTAATTTTTATGTAAAGTTTCTACTGTTTAATTTGTTTTCTACTGTATAATTTGAAAAACAACATAACATATTTTTTCTACAACCGAGCGAAAAGTACCCTTGAAGTCAGAGCGTGCCTTAACGAACACTTTCCTCATAAATGGATAAGACGATATTCAGAAAACCCGTGGCCTGCAAGATCCCCAGATTTGAAGCCCTTGGATTTCTTTTTATAATCATAATATCGATCATTTAGGAGAAGTAATACGACAATGTATTGATAAAATTACACCACAAATGCAGCAAAATGTGTCCAGGGAAATGAAATCCCGAACAACTACATGTATTGAACGAAAGTTTCGAGTATTTATTAAATTGTTTGGTTTCTAATTATTTCAGCTTCTAATGTTATTATAGTGTTTGGAAATAAAAAGTCAAAAATTTCTAAGTTCTTGATTTGTTGAAAATATGAACAGGATGTTCATAAAATCAGATGTGGAATCATCTGCGACTGAAAGATAAACTTTAGTTACTATCTTCCTTCGTCAAGATAACCTCTTGTGGGGTATTCATGTTGAAAAGGGAAACATTCTCAATTGGATATCGATAAAAATATTTTTCTGTGAATTGAAAAATCCACGATAAAAATGAAGTTAATTTTTGTGAATGTCTAACAGAAAACAACTACTTTCCCGGCTAAAGCCACGCTGGACATTGAACTACATCTGATAGATATTCTGAAAAGACATTCCCAAAAAATAACTTCATTTTTATCGTGGATTTTTCAATACACAGAAAAATCTTTTTATCAATATCTAATAGAGAATGTTTCCCTATTCAACTTGTGAGTTCTTGTTATTTCAAAAATTAAATAAAATTTTTGTTTTAATAAAAAAATTTAATTAAAATTGTGTAGATACATGGTCCTTTATTGATCAGTATTAAACGGTATCGGGATTATAATGTCCTTAAGATATTTCAGTGACCTCTTATGAAGCAGCTGAACACATGGCAAATTCACAGATTTCAAATTTTCTCCGAATAAAATAGAAATAGCTTGCGAATCTTCACATATTGTTTAAAATATCATTGTTGGCTTTACTAATGAGTTTGTTTGTCAGAAATGTATTTTACCAAATAGATTTTTTTTATGGCAAATAATTTATTTTAATTTTTTTATTTCATTTTTTTAAATCTTGAACATAGCTTTAAAATGTCGTTCTGAACAACTTTTCTAAATAACATTTTTCGATATTTTTTCAAATGAATATGTTTTGAGGCATGATTTGTAATTTTTTAAAATTTTCTGCCAAACACGAAAATACGAACGGCACTGTACAACGTCTTTTGAGGTTTCTTTTGATGCAGAAGCGATTGCACGTATCGCACGTTTGTCAAAATTTATTAATAAAAGAATTTCATTATGATGCGTACATTCTGCCGGTCACTGTATATTATTTATATATAATAGAAAAGTATCAATCAATCATATAATTCACCATGTTTTATACACAAGGTATGTATGGTATGTCAGGTACAGAGTACGAGAGGTACAGAATATAAGTAGATATAAAATATTAGAATATACAGGTAAAAGGAGAAAAGACAAGAATAAAAACATTCATATTTACACGCACACATGTGTTTAGAAGAAGTACACAAAATATTGAATATTGCGGAACAATGCAATATTTAACTCAGAATAAAGATATGAACCATATGGTTCAAATGAGTTTGTAAGGTTGTCAGTTAGGAATTCTTGGTGACTATAATAGCATCTATCTATGAGGAAGGTTTTAATTCTACCAAGGAAAATTTTATCACTTCTTACTCGTTTGACTCCATTTGGTAACTTATTATAGCAGGTGATAGCATTGTTCTAGGGGGGAGTTTTTGAAATTTGAAATCCTGTGTTGCGGTATTCGCAATAGATATCCGTTTCGTGTGTTATGCTCATGTTCAGATCCAGTTTACGCAAATAAATCCATGTTTTGCCTCGCAAAAATTATACATTTGAATATGTATATGGAAGGTGCTGTTAACATTTTTTTTTCTATGAAAATAGGCCGACAGCTCTCGCGAAAATTCATGTTGATGAGCCTTATTATACGTTTCTGACCTATAAAAACTCTTGGAAAATCTCAAGATATTTATACTGATATGTGAGTAGACCATAGCATAATAAATACTGAGTAGGCCAGGCTCATCCACGCTGGGTTTCATCTGTCTTAGAGCATAATATGCTTTGTTTAAGGTAGTACCGCCACGAGATAGTTGAATTAGGAAATTATTGGCATATGAACAACACCTCCATAAAATGTTAACAAGTTTCACCATCCCGAACCCGAGATATACAGTGCATTCCATTTAAAACGAGCCACCCTGAATAACTTTTGGTACAATGATTTTCAGGAAAAATAAAAAAACACATCAACAATAGTATACAGGGGGACACATTTTGACATATTCACATTTGATGTTACTTCCACTATCGCACCCCCAGAGCATGTCACCATTTTTTTTTAAATGGATCACCCTATATTGTTTCGCATTATCAGATGCTCCATGATGAGCAGATTTCAACAAAGTATAAAACATATGGTCTGACGCATATGGTTCGGGAGCTACAAATTATTTTCCATTAGTCCAACGTGCCCTAAAACTGCAATAGAAATAGCTTCATCGTTGACAACTCTGAACGTTTCGGAATTATTGAACAAATTTATGGAAACTGGATCTGTTAGCAATAAAAAGCATAACCGTTCAGGAGTTGTTCAACGATGAAGCTATTTCTATTGAAGTTTTAGGGCACGTTGGACTAAGGAAAATAATTTGTAGCTCCCGAACCATATGCGTCAGACCATATGTTTTATACTTTGTTGAAATCTGCTCATCATGGAGCATCTGATAATGCAAAACAATATAGGGTGATCCATTTGAAGAAAAAAAATGGTGACATGCTCTGGGGGTGCGATAGTGGAAGTAACATCAAATGTGAATATGTCAAAATGTGTCCTCCTGTATACTATTGTTGACGTGTTTTTTTATTCTTCCTGAAAATCATTGTACCAAAAGTTATTCAGGGTGGCTCGTTTTAAATGGAATGCACTGTATATACTTGAAGTTGACTCAATTAACACGTAACTGGACCATGCATAGGCAAACAGTACATTATTAATTCTACCGTTAGTACTAAAATTAAGAAGTTTATGAAAAACGAGGAGGAGCTAGAGCAGGATATCACAGATATTTAAAAAAACAACGTGATTGACAATCTAGTTTGACAGATATAATCAAAACTACTCTCGTTATTCAAAATAGTCCACGGGGAAGCGCACATTATTAATTCTACCCTCAGTACTAAAATTAAGAAGTTTATGAAAAACGAGGTGGAGCTAGAGCAGGATATCACAGATATTGTGAAAAAAAATCAAAGTGATTGACCATCTAGTTTAACAGATATAATCAAAACTACTCTCGTTATTCAAAATAGTCCACGGGGAAGCGCACAGCCTAAAGGGGGAGTCGTAGAGAAATGCGGATTGTGCCAGGGGACATTTTAAAGAAGGACGGGGGACCGTTTGAGGGTCTGAACGCGAAAAAAAACTCCCCCTAGTTGACCCCATCAGACCCCAGGTCTGAATATTTTTTTTTGCTGCGCTTTTCGGGGACATTTTTTGAGTCGCCGACTTTCTATAACGAAGAAATTTTCTAAAGTCGATTAAGGGGGCAAATGCCCTCCTCCAACAAATTTTTTTTTTCGCGTTTCAAATCGAAAAGTCTTTTGAAATTTTTCGATTTCGTCGAAAATAATTTCCTAATTCAACTGTCTCGTGGCGGAACTACCTTAATTGCGCACAAGTATGGTCCACTTGCTTTTCCCAATACAAATTAGCATCTAGGTAGGTTCCTAGGAATTTAACTTCTTCTGACATTTTTAAATCGTCAATAGTGTACGTCTCAGCTGAGTTATTATTTCTGACATGAAATTGATTTTGAGGTATTTAGTACCAGCTTATTTCTTTGACACCATGCACTGAACTGATCGATAACGTTTTGAGAATTTCTGAGGAGTTGTTCAATATTTTGGCCAGATAATGTTATGGTAGGGTCATCAGCAAACATTGTAACATGGCCTTCTATAATGTATTGCGGTAAGTCATTCACATATAAGAGCAAAGGTCCTAGGACAGAGCCCTGGGGCACACCCAGTTTGACATTTCTTGCCTCCATTACAAGATACTACCATTACAAGATACTACCATTTCTCTATTAGTCATGTAGGACTCAATCCAGTTTATAAAGTTACATGGAATGCCATAATTTGACAGTTTTTCAACTAAGAATTTAGGGAACACTGTGTCGAAGGCTTTTGTTAGGTCGAAGAATAATGAAAGGACATATTTGTTGCTATCGATCTCAGTGTATAAATGACTCAGTAGGTGGTAAGAAGCTGTTTGAATAGATTTGTGTTTGCTGAATCCTTGCTGAGATTGACACAACAGATTATTATTTTCCAAGGGATATGAAATTCTGGCAGCAACAACTTTTTCAAAAAGTTTGGATATGGAACAGAGCAAGGATATTTGTATGTAGTTATCTATTTCTTTCGGGTTTCCTTTCTTGTGAACAGGGATAACAAATGTTTTTTTAGGATATCTGGAAAGTAACCTAGTGTTGGAGATTTGTTCATGAGATAAGTTAGTGGTTGAATAAGGTCGGGATTATTTCCTTTATTGTAACAATTGATAGTTCGTCGAAGCCTGCATATTTTTTATTTTTCATTTCAGATAGGGTTATTGCTATCTCATGTTCAGTAATGGGTTTAGTTTGGAACGGTTTAGTTACAATGGGATTTTTTGTTACGGTACATTGGAGAGACAAGCTTTGTCCAAAGTAATTTGATATTGCAGTTTCTGCTACATTGGAAAAGTAATCAGCAAACAATTCAGACGCTTCATTCGGCTGGGTTATGAGACCCCCTCTTTTTCGAGGGATATTGGATTTTTAAATTTGTTTTTATTTTTTCCCAGTTCATTGTTGATAATCCTCCATGTCTCTTTAGTTTTGTTTTCTGATTTATGTATTTTGGTGCTGAAAAAGTTTTTTTTTGCCAAGTCTGTCTTGCTTGTATGCTCGCGTAATCTAGCTTTATAACTGTCAAATGAGGTTCAGTATTCGGGGAGTTAGAGAGGAACCAAAACATTTCTCTCAAATTTCTACCTTCGTCAATTATCTCTTGAGATATCCAACCCTTTGAATTGTTTTGGGATAAGTTCTTGTATAAGGACAGGATACATCAAAACACCAGAGTAGTATGTTGAAAAAGTATTGAAAAGCTTCGTTTATCGTCAGATGGTAAATAGGATACCAGTCTTCATATTTCAACCTACTGTGCAGTTCCGTAATGTTCTCAGGGTATGACTGGCGTCTCATGGTGGGGGATGTGGTGCTATATCGAGTTTTTGAAATGTTATCCTCATGATATATGAGAATATGTGCCAAGTGATCAGCAATGTTTGGTTGCACTAGATTACATTGGGATTTAAATTGGGGGAGACTGGTCACCATACAGTCAATGCATGTTGAAATGGTATGTGCATTTTTATTAGTGAAAAAACTCTAGTCGCACCTGTGGGATTTTTACTCAACTGGTATGAATTGAAAATATCCAACATTAGTTTGGTATTCATTCAATCTATATTAAAGTCACCACATAGAATAATGGAGTACATAAATTTACCATGCCCCCTTACATTTTTTCAATATTTTTTTCTTTAAATGTTGATTATTTTCCTTTAATTAAGTCATATAACATTAAAACACTGTCAATATATGCCTACCCGAAAACCGTTTTGAAAGGGTTAAACAACGTATAATTGGTTAAACGAATATATAGCGTGTTTGACAACATATAATCGATTTTTGTTTCAGAAAGACCTAGATCAAGTGAGTGCTTTTTACTCTTCCGGTAAAAAATACTACTTTCAATCTTTAAAGCTGAATTGCAGCGGAAAATTATCTATTCGTTTTTATTATAAATCATTGCCCTTTACGATACACTGTTTTATCTCCCTTACCAACCAACATACATCCTTCATATCCCTAATGAAATCGAATCGACTGGTGGGCATGAAACATTGAAAAATCAACCCGGCACGACTACCAAAAAGTATGCAATCAATCTCTGTTTAAAGTGGCCTACGTGAGTGTGCACTCCGCATCGACGTGATGTGTATACTTTTTACTTTTTTCCGCGAAACTTTCCCGGAACGGCTTTTTCGGTAGTAGGTAGACTCCGGGAATGATGTCACTCAAAAGTCGACTGACAGCCTAAGGAGTGCTGGAGATGAATGTTGAATGACGAAAGAGCTTGAGTGAATTATTCAATAATTCAATAATTCAACAATGAAATATATGACATATATGACGGACAGTCAATGGATATACAAGGTGATGTACGTAGGCCGTGCGTTAGGGGTTTTTATTACATTACAAGCTTTTATTTAGTTTCACTTGTTAGGGTCAAATCTTGCAAGTGAATTTTGACCGACTTCTAGTCGGCCGATTAATTTGAAATTTGACAGGTGTTCATAATTCCGGTGACAATGCATTATGCAATTTTTGTTGGAGAAAAAAACAAAATGGCGGCTCCAAGATGGCAGACGAGATTTGTAATTAGGGACCGATTTGACTCAAAACTGGTAAATGGGGGGGTTTTTGTGGTAGAATATTATGATTTTTTTGTCAAAATTCATAAATTCAAGATGGCGGACGATTTTGGTGATTATGGTCCGATTCAATTCGAAATTGGTATGTGGGGGTTTTCGGGGTCGGAGATTATGAATTTTTTAATAAAAATCATAAATTCAAGATGGCGGCCCCAATATGGAGGACAAGTTTTGTGATTATGGTCCGATTCGAATCAAATGTGGTATGCGGGGGTTTTCGGGATCAGAGATTACTAAATTACAATAGGTTTTTGAGCATCAAACATAAATTGTAATTTCGTTTCCCATGTCAACTATTTCACGATGTACCAAAAAACGGCCTCCCGTCGAAACGTCGACAACAAAATAAAATGCAAAGAAAACAAGCGTTTTTACCTAATATTTGTTTATAAGTAAAACCAACCTCAACCCCAAGAACCCCCTACAAAGTACCAATATATATATATATATATAAAAGAATGAGATTTTGAGTTCTACTACTAGATGGCGCGAACATGTCTGCTGGAAAAAATAAGAAGAATAATTCCACAGTAACAGTAAGAAGATTAACATTATACGTTTGCAGATTAACGTTAAAGGTTTGCAAAACGAATTTGAAACCACTTACAAACAGTATCAAAAGCTCATGCTTCGGCATTTTACGCTAATTTGCATACTTTATCATTTATTAGTGCAGTGAGACAATATTCGTCGTTGACAAAATGTCTTATGTTTTAATTAAAATATTGTATGTTACGAATATTTTAATGTCTTCCTCCCGAGCTCATGTTGGGTTCTCACAGAAAAATTGAATATTGTGGAATATTCAATATCTTGAATGTTATTATCATACTTTGAGAGAGCTTTTGATATCTCTATATCAGTATTATTTTTCTGTATGGACGTCTCTTATTCAAAGTTTGTGAACATCAATTAGGTATTTCGCAAGGGGGAAACAAAAATCAGATATACTCAGATATGTGGTAATACTAGTCAGTAGCGGGATTGTGTGAAACACAAACTGACACAATCGCGTTCCGAGTCTACTTTACAATATGAATTGAACACAACAGTTTCCACGTCGCAAAGAACTTGGTTACATGATGGTGCTACCATCTAGTAGTAGAACTCAAAAGCTTATTAGCATATATATATATATATATATATATTGGTAACAAGTCATATATATATTGCACTCCACTGTAAATATATATATATATATATATATATATATATATATATATTGACGATATATTTATTTATGAATTAATGCTAAAATAAAAATATTCGTTCAGTTTCAATATATAGTGCGGTCCATAGGTATGGAATGAATTCATTTTTAGCGTCATTATGTATTTGTTTGAAAAAACCTGAAACACGTCGATTTCTATTGTCAAATTGACAATTTACAGTGTGGAAATATTACCTCCTTCTTGCACCCGGTCTGAATTATGAGCACCCCTCAAAAATTTTAAATGAGAAAGGGGGTCGTGTGACACCTTGTTCGAAAGGGGTTTTCATTCTCTGTTCAGCAATAATAAGTTTTTCAAATTTGGTGCAATCATAACTGATAAAATTTATTTTAAAAATGTAAAATTTTGATACTTTACGTAGAATGAAGGAATATTGTCTGGGCTATTGAAATATACTTTTGATTTTAAATAACCCCATAAGAAATTATCAGGTATTATCTCATCTGTTTTGCTAAACATCAGGAAAAAGTCGTTCAAGTCACCAAAAAATTATTCACAAAACCCACTACATGAATAATGTATTGTCAATCTAGTAGCCTACTGTTATTTTGATATTTATAAGTTGCTGAATTGAAAAATATTTGTGTGTATTTGATTTAACTATGGCTCATTTATCCGAAACTCAAAGAAAATAAATTTTAATTATGATTGGATGCGGTAAAAAAACAAGAACGAAAAAGGAAGTTTGTGAAATGTTTAATAATAAATACCTAATCAACACGTCTCATAGTCTACAATTAGCAAAATAGAAACAAAATTTCGTGAAACTGGACATTTAAAAACTATTCAAAAACCAGGTCAAAATGTTAAATTGGATGAGGAAGAAAGTTAGATATACTGTTAGCGATTGAGGAATTGACAATGATGTAAGTAAATCATCGTTCAGAGCTTTACATAAAGAAAAATACTATCCTTATAAAGTTCAGTTGGTTCAGGAGTTAAATGAGGATGATCCTGATAGAAGGCAACAACAAAATTGTATTTTCTGATGAAGCTACTTTTCATTTGAATGGAACGGTTAATAGACAAAACTGTAGATATTGGAGCAGACACAATCTTCATTGGATGTGTGAGGCTCAATATCCTAAAAAAGTGAACGTTTGGGCTAGTATCATTAACACCAAAATTATTGGCCCTAATTTTTGTGAAGGCACAGTTAATGAACTTTTTACAGCCTACATTAAAAATACTTTCTCCTGATGTTAATAATCCAAATGCAGTAGATAGATCAATTTGATATCAACAAGACGGAGCTCCACTGCATTACAAACGTATTGTTAGAGATTATTTGAACGAAGTCTTTGCCAATAGGTGGATTGGAAGACGTGGAACGATTGAATGGCCGCCTAGATCCCCCGATTTGCCTCCTCTCGATTACTTCTTATGGGGTTATTTAAAATCAAAAGTATATTCCAATAGACCAGACAATATTGCAGATTTAAAAGTTAGGATAACGGAAGAAATTAACAATATAACCCCTGAGGTCCTACAAAATGTGCGAGAATTCCAAGATCAACTTGCTTATTGTCAAAAAGTGAATAGTGGTCATTTTGAACATTTAATTTAATTGTAAAATAAATTGAAAAATACTTCCTAAACATTATGTGACATTATTTCCTTCATTCTACGTCAAGTATCAAAATTTTACATTTTCAAAATAAATTTTCTCAGTTATGATTGCACCAAATTTGAAAAACTTGATATGGCTGAACAGAGAATGAAAATCCCTTTCGAACAAGGTGCCACACAACCCCCCTTTTTATTTAAAATTTTTGAGGGGGTGCTCATAATTCAGAGGGGGTGCAAGAAGGGGGTAATATTTTCATACTGTAAATTGTCAAACTGACCACAGAAATCGACGTATTTCAGGTTTTTTTAAACAAATACATAATAACGCTAAAACATGAATTTATTCCATACCTATGGACCGCACTGTATATTGGTGTCAACTAATAAATATATGGCCCAGAAAAATGTATTTTGGTAAAAAAAAAGATAGGGTAGGTTCGCCAGTAGTCGGCCTTTTTTGTTAAACTTTAACTTACACCTTTAATTGCAGACAGCTCTTTCAAGTAAACTAAAAAAATCTTATGTTAGCGTGTAGCACTCAAATTCAGTTTTTAAAGGGTGAAGAAAAAGAAAGATTGAATTTGAAGAGGTTTTCTGTCTAATTTTTTTCTCAAAATTGAGCACTTGTGCCAGTAGTCGGCCGTTAATATTTCACTAGTCGGCCAGGCATGGACCAGTAGTCGGCCCTGGTAGCTTTGGCAATTAATCACCAGGTCCGTACAGAAGTATTTTGCCACTCGTCACCTGCGGTTTACTTATTCTTGAAAATTATTGAGAACAAGTATCCAAGTGTAGGTAAGTAATAAAGACAGTGAAAAGAAAATAAAAAAAAAGAGCTTAGAAAAAATAAAACAAATAACTAATTTCTTCAGCAAAAATTCTTACCCATGGGTAGGCAGAGTCAATTTCACAAAACCATAAGCAAAGAAAACAATAATACTGTCTTGTAGATGAATTGTGCCCGTGATACAAACCAATATATAAAATATTTGTTTTTTAATAAAACTCCTTAATAAAAAATGCAAACAATAAAACCTTTATAATAACAGAATTAAAGAAAACGATGAAATAAAAAACTTTTTGAACTGATACTGCATTAGGTATACTGATAATTTGTCCGGGTTTCCCTTCTTTAAATGACGTTTTTATTTTTTCTTCCCCAATTATTTTTTGGGCAGTTTGAATCAATTCTTGTTTTTAACTGGAAACCCACATTTAGCTAAATTGTTTATCCATTCAACCAATTTATTTTCGTTCTCCAGACTTAAAATCGGATCTGAGCCCAGTTTTCGCGGCTTGTTGGCAACTCGGCTCTTGATCCGATCCTGTAGTGTTGTACGCAGAATCCCATAGTTCCGACAGGATTTGCGAATTTTAGCGCCATTTCTTACAGCTTTGAGCGCTCTTTGCAAATTTTCTTAAGAATATTGATTAAACTTTCGTTTTTGCTGGTTTTTCACTATCTAAAAGCTGAAATTTCAAATTTTAACCGAAAAAATGAAACTTAAACCAGCTTAAAATGTTACGGCCCACGGAGAACTCAGATTATGTCTTTCCAGTAGTCGGCCATTCAATTCTATCCGCTGTCACCTTTTCATTTTCAGGGTTTCTTATTATTAGGACAATAAGAACCCTGTTCATTTTAAAATCCTCACGGCCGACTACTGGTGTTGATAATCAGCTCATTTCGTACTGTATAATGATGACGGAAATGAATTGATACCTGAATGGACAAGTGTGAAAGGGACAGAAACAAAATATAGCTCATATTCCAGTAGTCGGCCGGGGTGGCCGGCTTCTGGCTACTCTGACAAATCTTTATGCTAGTGGCCGGCCCCCCTGTTTTTAAGAAAAAATTAATAAAATATGGCTGTACGAACGAAACAATAACATTTTGAAAGTATTTTCCACCATCTAAACACACCAAAATACATTCAATAGTTATGTGTGAATTTAAACTCGCCTCCAAACACTTTGCTCTAGATCTTGAATCAAGTTTACTAACTACTTCAAACACTGGTCTAGTGAACACTGTTAACTTTGAGCGGGAATCACAGGGACAAGGATGGGTTTGTGGAAAAGAGAAGCTGATAGTTTTATTTCAGATAGGCAACAAATGATTTTTAAGTATACTAACATCTCAAAATTCGCACGTATTTCAAAATATTATAAAATAAAGTAGATTCTGGTCGACTACTGGAGGGGGCCGGCTAACTGGCGAACCTACCCTATATACGAGAACAACTACTCTTGACACAAACGGCGCCCCATAACATCCAAAACTAATGAACTTAGAATATGTCGATTAGTGTCGTGATACATTTCCTCAGCAACATTCCCTCAGAGTTGACGCTGCTGGGAAAAATCAATACCACGCGTTCTGGAAAACTATGCCCACTCGGTAATTTTTCAGCCTACAATTGCGCTCGATACAGATTCTCCCGTAGGCTGCAAATTTGGGTTTGTGCGTGCGAATGGACGGCGCAACGCCATCAACGGGGCCTGCAATCAGGTCACCACTGCATTCTCGCACGTCTCATATGCATTCGGCCCACTGGGACCGGGTGGAAGCCGTTCGGCAAATATTGCGAATATGGGTCGTCACATCTATGCTGTATCATTCATAACCGAATTCACAAACATATTTTGATATTTTCATGTTAGACCAGTGCTGAAGCCTTTGAAAATGGTAAAAAGTGAAAAAAAATAATAGTAGGATGAAACCCATTGGAAAAGGAAGAGAATATAACAAAAATAAATAATAGTTTAAAAAAACTAAAAAACACGCTTTAATAGAAAACCAGACTGAAAAATAGAAAATAAGAAAAAATGCATTTTATTTTAAATAAATAATAGTTTAAAAAAACTAAAAAACACGCTTTTATGGAAAACCAGACTAAAAAAATAGAAAGTAAGAAAAAAAATTATTTTATTTAAAAGAAAGCGTGGGGTGCATGGTATCGCTTCGGTGTGTAATGTACTATATAATTATTGATACCATGCACCCCACGCTTTTTTAAAATAAAATACATTTTTTCTTATTTTCTATTTTTTTAGTCTGGTGTTCTATAAAAGCGTGTTTTTTAGTTTTTTCAAACTATTATTTATTTCCTACTTTTTAGTGTGGTTTATTTATGAAAGCGTGTTTTTTTTTAGTTTTTTTTAACTATTATTTTTATTATTTTTTTGCAAATTAAAAAATGGAATAATCTCATCAAATTAGGTAATCATAATATTCGACCCCAAAAACTCCCACATACCAATTTTGAATGGAATTAGACCATAATCACAAAACTCGGCCGCCATTTTGAAGCCGCCATCTTGAATTTTCCAATTTTTACAGGAGATTCATAATATTCGACCCCAAAAACCCCCACATACCAATTTTGAATAGAATCAGACCATAATCACAAAACTCGGCCGCCATTTTGAAGCCGCCATCTTGAATTTTCATTTTCACAACAGAATCATAATATTCGACCCGAAAAACCCCCACATACCAATTTTGAATAGAATCAGACCATAATCACAAAACTCGGCCGCCATTTTAGAAGCCGCCATCTTGAATTTTCCAATTTTTACAAAAAAATTATGATATTCGACCTCAAAAACCCCCACATACCAATTTTGAAAAGAATCAGACCATAATCACAAAACTCGGCCGCCATCTAGAATTTTCCAATTTTCACAAGAGAATCATAATATTCGACCCCAAAAACCCCCACATACCAATTTTGAATAGAATAAGACCATAGTCACAAAACTCGTCCACCATTTTGGAGCCGCCATTTTGAATTTTTCAATTTTGACAAAAGAATCATGATCTCCGACCACAAAAACCCTTGGATACCAATTTTGAAGCGAATCGGACCATAATCACAAAACTCGTACGCCATATTGGAGCCGCCATTTTGTTTTTTCTTCACATTTCTTGATGCATTGTCACCGGAATTATGTACACCTGCCAAATTTCAAATCATTCGGACGTCTGGAAGTGGGTCAAAATCGCGCCCAAAGGAGTCGGTTACAAACAAACAAACAAGTGAAGCTAATATAAAGCGTGTAAAAAAGCGTGGGGTGCATGGTATCGCCTCGGTGTGTAATGTACTATATAATTATTGATACCATGCACCCCACGCTTTTTTTAAATAAAATACATTGTTTTCTTATTTTCTATTTTTTTAGTCTGGTTTTCTATCAATGCGTGTTTTTCAGTTTTTTTAAACTATTATTTATTTCCTACTTTTTAGTGTGGTTTATTTATAAAAGCGTGTTTTTTTAGTTTTTTTTTTAAACTATTGTTTTTATTAATTTTTTGCAAATTGAAAAATGGAATAATCTTATCTAATCAGATAATCATAATCTCCGACCCCAAAAACCCCTACATACCAATTTTGAATAGAATCAGACCATAATCACAAAACTCGGCCGCCATTTTGAAGCCGCCATCTTTAATTTTCCAATTTTCACAAAACAATCATTATATTTGACTTTAAAATCCCCACATACCAATTTTGAATAGAATCAGACCATAATCACAAAATTCGGCCGCCATTTTAAAGCCGTCATCTTGAATTTTCCAATTTTACAAAAGAATCATAATACTTGACCCCAAAAACCCCCACATACCAATTTTGAATAGAATCTGACCATAATCACAAAACTCGGCCGCCATTTTAAAGCCGCCATCTTGAATTTTCCAATTTTTACAGGAGAATCATAATATTCGACCTTAAAAAACCCCACATACCAATTTTGAATAGAATCAGACCATATACGGCGTGTTTTTAATCGGAACTACCGGTTGACCTCGAATGATACTCTAAATAGTTAAACAGTGCGCGCTAGCTGCCCTCTATCTCGAAAACGGTTCAAGTTATAAAAAAATTTATGTAACAAAAGTTGTAGAGAATTTAATTCTCTGCAATATTCATGGTGAATATAAATATCATAAAACCAATAGAAAACGAGATATTTGCAAAATATGTGCAAAAAATATTTTTTTTGACCTTAGACGTTAGTCCCTGTAGTCCTGTAGTCGCGGCCACACTCCGATAAGTAGGTTTTGATACAAGTTTAAGGGGGTCAAAATAAAGGTTTACACGCGTTTATAGCTGACTATGTCAAATTTCGAAGTGAAACCCCTATTATGACTGGACTATTAGGGGTATTCATGTTGAAAAAGAAAACATTCTCGATTGAATAGTTTTTTTTTCTGTGAAATGAACAATCCACGATCAAAATGTTATTTCTTGTGAAGAAAACAACTACTTTCCCGGCTAAAGCCACGCTGAACATTAAACTATATCTGATAGATATTGGGAAAGGACCCTAACTCAAAAGAAAATTGTGTGCGGTCGAGGAATCCCCGTTAGAAACGAAGTTCCTTACGCTTTTTTTTCTCTTTCGATAATCTTTTTGACGCTGAGCATATGATTTCACTATTGTCTCTCTGTAATGTATATAAATAGTTAATAGTAAACACTCGAATCAATACACGAACAATTTCAAAGACCAAACGGAGCTGTCGTAAAACGAGGGACTACCAAGCCAGAGGTCCGGGGTTCAATCATCAACAGGACCATGTTTTTTCTAATATTTATATTTTATTAGAGATTTGGTTTAGCGGAAACAAGGACAATAAAAGTGAGCCAAATTTTTTTTTTAATTGCCGACGTTTCAACGTTTATTTGTCTTCTTCCTCAACCATAATATTATGACACACAATAATTAATAAAACAGATTCACGAACAGTAATGTGTTAAAAATAATATAATTTAGTGGAACGATAAAAAACTATGCTTTATAAATGAAACAAATAGAGATCTACCTTTTTTCCCTTATTCAGACATATATTTTTATTTGGTGTTGAGTATCATTGAAAATAAGCATTGTCATTGCTGTTCACTGTAGGATCTGAATTAAAATCGATGGTTTGTGTCGAAATAAAAAACAACGAGGTAGAAAGAACTTTGGAGATAAATAGAAGAAAAAGCAATACACAAAAAACTACCTCTACCTATTCAATAGTAAGGTGCTGGATGACTGAAATCGAAATGCATATTTAGTACGGTTTGTTTTGACTCATTTTATATTTGTTGAGGATGTGGTTGTAGCATCCACTCAATCTTTCTGTGTCAGTTATCATGTTCACAGTATCACTGAGGAATATATGGATCATTTCGCTAATGTTTCTTTTATACAGATTCTTTTCTCTAGCAACAATATGGGCTTCATCAGAATTAAACTCGTGTCTTTCAGTAAAGTGATGTAATGCCAACGCTGTTTTGTTGGGTTTATCTTTGTATTTTTCCTTAAAGCCATAATTGTGTTGTTGTATGCGAGTTTTCAAGTGTTGTTTTGTCATTCCAATATAACACTTTTCGCAGTTGATATAATTTATTCTATAAACCAGATTAGAGCAGTCAAAGGTTGGAGTTACGTCTTTCAGTTTCGAAAATACACTTTAGATTTGATTGATTGGATAAAAGGCTAATTTTATTTGAGAGGGGTTGTGAGTTCTCAGGCAACACTGGATTTTTTAAGATAAACCTGTTATATATGGAAACCTATAAAATGTAGGGCAAGTGTCATTAGAAATAATTTTGTGGTGTGCTGGAGGATGGTTGTATTCATTAATGATTTTATTCAATAGGTATTTGGGATAGTTGTTGTCTTTTAGTAGTTGTTTTACGTTAAGTTCATTATCTTTGTGGAATTCTAGGCTACTAAGATGATGGACCCTAAATAAAAGATTCTTGATGGTTCCAATTTTTTGTTTTTGAGGATGATTTGAATAATAATTCAACAGCCTACCAGAACTTATAGGTTTGGAATACCAGTTAGTTTTCAAACTTCCATCGGGTTGTCTAGTTATTAGGATATCGAAAAACGGTATAATTTGTATCACTTTTATTCCCGCTAAACCAAATCTCCAATCAACTGGAAGGACGCAATTTCTACATAATTTATATTTTATGTTTGCTGTGAGTACTAACATTTCCAACACATCTCAATTCGGTCATTCGATTGGTCAGGTTTTCTTCAACTCCGAATGTAATTCGGTATGGAGATTTTTATTGGCCATTTTTTCGAGACAGGCGGACTTGAAGGGAATTTTCACCAATTAACTTTAGCATTATCCTCCGAGCCCTTCGATCGAAGGTAAGAAGTTTATGAACGTGAATTCGGGTATTGCAGTACATATTTTTTTTTATTGGTGCCCCTTTTTACCCATTTAAAGCACGCCTCAGCGTGTTTAAATCGAACTTTAAAAAACGCGCGTTTTTTAAAGGTAACCATGACAACATCAACAAATCGAGAAACGTGAAGTCTAAATGACAAATTTTTGATTATTGATCTGACAGGAGTACCTTGTAACGTTAAATAAAATATTACTCACAATTCGTTCATTTATATGTGCTCCTCCATCCATTTGATGAACTTTTCATATTCTTTTTTATATATATCACTGGATTTTCGCGGTATTAACCGCGATTCTGCCTCACTATTCAAAAAATCGATATTAGAATCATTCATTTTTGAGCTCTGGTGACAACAAATATTGATCTTTGGTAACAAATTGCAAATGAATGTTTTTCTCATTTCCATGACAACGAAAGGTATAGTGATGTCACATCACAAATTCAACCTTCTTGCATTATTATTTCTTATTTCTATTTTTTGTAGTAATAATACCAGTATATATGATTTCAAAGTGCACCAATAAAAAAAAATTACGTAAAGTATTCGTGGATAACTGGTCTTAAAAACACTTGCTCTATTTCGAGCACTCCGGCTGCGCCGTCGTGCTCGAAAAATCGCGCGTGTTTTAAAGCCCTTTTTATCCACTTATACTTTAATATACTATTATTCTTCCCATCGTGAATCAGTAGTTTATATTTTGTATACTTGGCTGTACAGGTGAACCATTTGACTTTTCAAGAATGGTACACATAATATCCAACTCATCAATCTTCGTTTATAGATAGTTGGTGATTTTCATTTTTACGGTTTATTCGGCAATAATTTGTCGAGTATTGGGCGGAATTTTATTCTCCATTCATTGTTACGACGCACGACAGCTTTGCGGTGTTGCCATTTGCTCAGAATAGAAGTGAGGGTGGAGAAAGTTTATAATTTTGGAAACTTTCGAATTATATGTTGTTTTATTTTCCAATGTTGCCAAGTCATACAAAAAGTTCGTGATTAATGGAATTATTTTTTTGGTTCATTAATATTATTTTTTATTTCTACTGATATTCAATTACAGACGCTATCCACCACTTATTTTATTATTTTTAGTGTTCGACATGATTTTGTCGAAATACAATGTTGCCAAGATGTATAATAAATCCGTAATTTCCAGAATTTATTTTCTTATGGTACATCTATACTGTTTTAATTGTTCGCAAAGTTTTCAAGTACAATGTTGCCAAGATGTACAATAAATCCGAACTTTTCAGAATTTATTTTTTCATGGTACATCTGTACTATTTTAATTGTTTCGCATAATTTCGAAAATGCAATGTTGCCAAGATGCACAATAAATCCGTACCTTTCAGAATTCATTTTCTCATGCTACAACTATACTATTTTAATTGCTCAGCAAATTTCCAAAATATAATGTTGCCAAGATGTACAAAAAATCCGTGAACGTCAGGATTTATTTCCATAAGTGGTTTCGATGTTGATTGGGATTATTTTAAGGGTTCTTATTTGTGGCGGGGAGGCTTTGACGATTTTGTCCTACGGCAGGATCAAACTATTTTAGCCCACGCCGGAAAGTCTAGGACACATTTATTCCTGTTGATCGCTCGTTGGAATTAGGCTACCAACCACGAGCCGATATAGTCGATCCCTGGGAATACGCAAGTAGTCTTGGAAAGAGAAAAGTTAGGTTTATTTTGAATGTATATTTCCACCAAATTCTAGTAACATGTATAGCGGAAATTAATCACTCTCGTTAATTTTATTTATAACTCACCATACTCTTGCTATTAGCGTTGGGCGATTTAATAATCGTTAATATCTGCTTAACAAGGTAATTTGATCTGCCGGAAATTGTTATTTTTTCTTAGTACACATTTTCGTTCACCTGCCTAACGAGGTGTCCCACTTGTTTTATATTTTATCGTGAATATACCGGGTGATGATGGGTCTAGGGCCATGCCTATATCTCCTTCACTTATCAACCGATTTGAATGAAATTTTGTACATGGATATGAGATACAATTTCCGATTGACAGACATATGGAAACAAAATGGCCGACTTCCGGTTTCGCCAGAATAGCCACCAACTTCGATTTTTTAAATGGAACACTCTGTATGTTTGATATTTTTCGGATTCTACGGCTCAAATTACATACGACAGTTTTGCCACATTTAAATTTCACAATTGAAAAAAAATTATCTCAATTTTTTTTTAGCCCGGGAGGCCTTGATCAGGTTAAAATATATACTAATTTACATCAGTAACTCATAGTGATAGTCATTTCATCGATAAGATCGTTAGCAAATCCTACAGCAGGAATAGAAATTTTTTTAAAAAAAATGTTTTTTTCAAATGGTACTTACCGAGGGCCATCTTGCCATTCGATGAATAATTTAATTACCAATTCAACGATATACATTATGTACCACTTTCTTTTTGTTCAAGACGTAGAGAGCCCTCTAACAAAATGAAATCAATCTGAAAAAATTGGTAGGTAACATGACATCTATTCATTCTTTCAAACTTTACTTCAGAATGGTAACAATTAATTACCAAAAATAATCGACTTGACAATATGTAATGATCATAAACCCATTACAGAAAAGATAACTTTAATATAATCAAACTGTTTGAATAAATCTAACGACTCAAAAAGTGAAACATTCAACATACAAATTATTACTCACAATACCATTAAGTATCCTGTTTTCAATAGAAGAGTTTCACAACCATCGAAAAGTCATTTTATTCATTCATGACCAATGATATGTTCGAAGTGTTGCCCGTTTTCCCTAACACATAGACTAGTTCCATTTAATGTACACCTCATCACAAATGCGCGCTCAACTCTATCTCTCAAGTCCTTCAAAGAAGTTGGTCTCCACTAGTATACTTTGGATTTCATTTGACACCAAAATGAAATCAATAGGGGTTAAATCGGGTGATCTGGCTGTCCATTTGATTGGACCATTTGTTCCAATCCATCTCTGCCCATATGGTATCACTAAGATATTGCCAGACAATATTAGCATTATGTGGTTCTGCACCATCCTGCTGAAAAAACATATATTCCCTGATGTTCTCAGGTAAATCGTTGATATTATTTTGAATGTCGTTCTCTAAGAATTGTAGATATCTTTGGCCCTTCAAAGGCCCGCCGAAAAGAATTGGTCCAATGATTCTTGTCCCTATGATTCCTACCTAGACGTTGGATTCAAATTATTCTTGAACATTACCTTCTCTCAGCAACCTAGGATTTTCTTGAGCCCAATACCTTGTATTAATCCTATTGAACATACCATTATTCGTGAACCTAGACTCATCTGTAAACAGTATCTTCGAAACAAAACCATTATTCAAATCATGATGACGCAAAAGCCAATTACAATAAGTTCCCGTTCTGGATCATTTTCATATAGATGCTGATGCAAACTGTATTCATAGGAGCGATATTTATGTTTTTTCAATACTTTTCTGGCACCTTTCCTGCTGATCCCACATTCAATTTCCAATACTAGCACTGAGGCAGATGGACAAAAGTGAATTTATACTGAAACATTAGTTTCCGCTCTTCACTGACGATGAAGTGGATGTGGTTTTCATCAGCTGGTTCTTTCCTTAGCATCATTTCCAATTTCCTGAAATAGGATAACGAACAGCGTATAGCATACTAGCATTGACAGGGTTCTTCTGACATTCTCCGTATATAAATATCATATCGATTTCGAGAATATAGATTATTATTTTCCATTTCAAAAAAACTTTTTACAAACGAAACGAGATGACAAGTAAAATTGGTATTTCACTTTTGACATGACATTAATCACCTACTGTTTTCCATGATTCCACGACTACCTTTCATTTCATCAAATCTAAACGGATAACTCATTGGAATTAGTAGGCATGGTATACAATATTGTACAAATTCAATAATTGATCGTTTTTAATTTTGAACAAAAAGAAAGGTACATAATGTATATCGTTGAATTGATAACTCGGTAGGTACCATTTGAAAAAAACAATTTTTTTCGTTAAAAATGCTTTTAGAAAATTTCTATTCCTGCTGTAGGATTTGTTATTGATCTTATCGATGGAATGACTATCACTATGAGTAACTGATGTAAATTAGTATAGATTTTAACATGATCAAGTCCTCCTGGACAAAAAAAATGAAAAATTATTTTTTTTCAATTGTGAAATACAAATTTGGCAATACCGTTGTATGTAATTTGAGCCGTAGAATCCGAAAAACATCAAACATACGGGGTGTTCTGTTTGAAAAATTGAAGTTGTTGGCTATTCTGGCGAAACCAGAAATCGGCCATTTTGTTTCCATATGTCTGTCAATCCAAAATTGTGTCTCATATCTATGTACAAAATTTCATTCAAATCTAGTCCCCTAGTCCCATTGTCACCCGGTATATTTATTATTGGTTGGAGATACTATGGTTTTTCCCTTATTAGAAAATGATTTGACTGATTTACTGAAAGTATAAATTGACACATTAGTACTAGATCTAATTCGGTGATTTGTTGTTTGAGTACTGAAAGAGTATTCGAGGGGGGAAGTCACCTGGCGCCCATTAAAATAATAACAATTACACCCACTGCCACCTCCACTTGTGTTTAGCCCGAGTCAAATACTTAGTGTGTCATTGCGACAACCAAAATCTTGTAACGTGTTTGTTACACAGGCTATACTTTTCTTTAAGCTGGTAAATACCTTGACAGACATGACAGATTTAAAGAAATAATCCGTTCTAAGAACCGCTAAATCTTTAAGAAATGACAAAAGTATCAATACCGTGTAAACAGTGTAACGAGATAGTGTTATGGTATGCTGCAAAAAGGACTAAACGAAACTGAAAAGTATCGGTTTTCGTAACAAACTACTAATTCAAATAGGGCGAATGAAAGCATAAGGTGTAACATAACTTCATTGAAGAGTTTGTATGGCCTCTCTGTTGGCAACACTGATGAAATGATGATATCCGTCCACTCGATATCGAGGCTTTGAAATAAAAGTTGATCGGGTTTTAATGAACGCTATTTTGTTCAAACACGTTGGAACATCATGCCCTGAAAAATACGCTGTTAAACGAGAACTGACTGGTGCTATTTCTCGCTGCCCGAATATATTGATTGCGAACGAGATGATTGTTGACATATATTCCGTATTTTATTCGCCGTGTGGTATTTGGGATCAATGATTTGGAAATGAAATATCACAACAACGTGAAGTGTACCTACACACACAAAATATTCCTAGATTGAAAAACCCATCTCTTTGAAAAATCAAGTCAATTTTTCCTTTGAATTAAGCATATGTTTTGAGTTGAAACATTTGGTTTTCTCAAGGAAAATAATAAATTTTCAAAATACAGGGTGTCCCTGGACTTCCTCTTTTCCTCTCGGGAATGTATAGATGGGGTCAAAATATCACCAGTACTTCATATAACTTTTGTTCCTAAAAGCCTTCGTTACCAAGTTACGGGCCCTCAAAGTTACAAAATGAAAAATGTTTTTCTCTGATAACTTTCAAAGTGAATGTTCAAAATCATCTAAATTTTGGTGATTGACTGAACAAATGAATTCCTTCGATGAGGAGTCAGTTGTTTTGCTACAAATTCAGGAACGGACTACCCCCTATGGTCTATACCCCAAAACTTTGAAATGACTGGGATTTGTCGATATGTTTTTACAAAACAACGCTACTTGGACGATTTCCTGAATAAAAGTACTCGTGTAGAAAATCGATTGGAGCAACGATTTTTGATAAAAATGCATTTTTTTTCGACGACATCCAACCTGAGATGTCTACCATTATTCGAAAAGATTGATTTGTAATGAAAATAGAAATGATAGGTACAATGTTCATAACGAATTTTTATCATGCAAACCCGTTTACCTTACAAAACTCATGGCGTAAATAATCAATCGCAAGCCTCAAGAGCAAACAGAAATGTAAAATCCGCTACAAAAACTGCTCGATATGACCCCCGTCTCTCTCAATACATTTTCTTAGTCGGCGCAAACACCCTCTCTGCACTTGAAATAGCATAACAGGGTCGTTTCGTATGGCTTCAAAATGTATTGTAATTCTATTCAACAAGGCATCCCTGGTGTGAATAGGTGTAGCGTAAACGAGGCTTTCTTGATGCCCCCACAGAAAGAAATCCAATGGATTTATATCCGGAGACCGCGGTGGCCATGAATATGGCCCACCTCTACCAATCCATCTATTGGGGAAAATCTGGTTCAGATGGTCCCGCACAATCAAACTGAAATGAGGAAGAGCGCCATCATGCATAAACCACATATCTCTTCGGGTTTGCAATGGAACATGTTCCAAAAGTCCATTCAAATCGTTCTGAATGAACTCCAAATAACGTTCTCCATTCAATCGGTCATGTAGAACGAATGGTCCTATAAGATGGTTTCCTATGATACCAGCCCAAACATTCACGTTGAATTTCCGTTGGTGCTTGGTTTGCAATATCCCATGGGGATTTTCTTCGGCCCATATGTGGAGATTTTGAGAGTTGATTACTTCATCTCTACTGGAACCTGCTTTATCAGTGAATAAAACTCGAGTAATAAAAGTCATATCCTCTCTTTGCTTATCCAGGAACCAATTGGCATATTCCAGTCGTGCTGGAAAATCTTCAGGTGTCATGGCATGTCCCTTCTGGTTGTGATATGGATGGAGCAGTTGTTCCCTAATTATTCTATGAATAGTGGACTTGGATGTATGGAACTGTTCTGATAGGTTTCTGATGCTCATTGAAGGATCATCAGCGACAGCTTCCAAAATAGCTTGTTAGTTCAAAAACACCACGAATCTACATAACTTGATATTTCATTTGAAAAAAATATCTACATTGTGAATGAAACTTTCAACTAGGTACTGTACTTTTTGTTTACGACTTTATTTGAGCATATTTTGTATTATACCTGTTATAAATGTTGTTGAATTAACGTTAGCATTAGTATTTCTACTGTGAAAATTTTTCATTTCAAATAATGGTGGACGATCGGGTTTGATGTCGTCGAGTAAAACTGCATTTTTTTAAGAATTTTTTAAAATTAACCTTATTTTGTTGAAAATATTTTGAAAAATTTCATTTAAAGTTTTGGGTGTGACTTCGGGTAGTCCGTTCCTGACTTTGTAGCAAAACAACTGACTCCTGCATGGGAGCTCATCGAAAGAATTCATTTGTTTAGTCAATCACCAAAATTCAGATGATTTTGAATATTCACTTTGAAAGTTATCAAAGAAAAACATTTTTCATTTTGTAACTTTGAGGGCCCGTACTGGTGATATTTTGACCCCATCTATACATCTCTGTATATGTTTGAACTAAGAATATAGTTATTGTCAAAAGTTGAAACAAAAACTTCAACAGGTAAACTGGGAAACTGTGTACTTGGTTCCAGATCCAAACTCCGCAATAAACGAATTTATCAAAATACTTTCGACAAAAATAAGCGAATGCACTGAAAGGAAAAAACAACTGAGGAAACACTCAAACTCGCACTTGGTACAAATGCATTATTAACATCGATTAATAAAAAAATTTATGTTCAAGAATCTCAAAAAGTAATGATATATTGATAAACCAGTATAAAATTAACAAAATAACCTCACTATTCTGATAAAAAAAGTAAAGTGCGATTACAGTAAAAACAAATGGAAAAAACCTCAACAATACGAAATTTCTGTGGGAGACACAAAACCAATGATGTTATTTCATAAGTTCGTAACAAAAATGGAGATCTTCTTCATGAAAGCAAAGATATTGCGAATGAATTTAATTTTAGATTTGTTGAAACGGGGAAAACCCTTGCCGAAAAAATTGTAAGATATCCAAACTGAAGAATATACGGAAGCATTCCTTTGAACTCTATGATTTTAACTCCAATTGAGTGAATTGTTGAATATAATAATGAATCTAAAAGACGGAAAAACTGTCGGAAAAGACGGCATGAAAGCAGAAACTATCAAAGCTGTCTCGGAACATATATTGTTTTCTCTTCAACACATATTGAATAAATGTATAGACTTGGAAATATTCAAACATTCAATTGTCATACCAATTTTCAAAAAAGGAGACAAGACACTGATAACCAATTACAGACCGATTTCTCTCATCACTCATATGTCGAAGATTTTCGAGAGATACTTGAAAAACAGGTTGACGTCATTCATAACAAAGTATAGACTCATTTATAACTGCCAATATGGTTTTAAGGAAAATGCTTCAACGGAAGATGCTCTCCTCGCACTGTGTGAAAAAATACACATATCACTGAAAAAATGACGTCCATGTCTAGGTGTATTTATTGAAGGCTTTCGATTCTGTCAGCCACCGATTGCTTATTGAAACCTTAGAGCGAGTAGGACTGAGAGGAAAATGTGCAAATCTGCTCGCAAATTATCTGCAAAATAGGAGCCAAGAAGTGAAAGTATCTGACACAATGAGTGTTCCGAGAAGAATTGAATATGGCGTACCTCAGGGAACTGAATTGGGTCCTCTTCTATTCAAGCTCTATGTTGACGAATTATTTTCACTTGACTCCCAAGGGACCGTTATAGGATATGCCGATGACACCGCCATTTTCTATGAAGCGGAAACTTGGCCTGAGTTGAAACACAAAGTTGAAAATGATTTCATGATTCTAAAAAACTGGTTCGATAGCAAACTACTGACCATCAACATAGACAAAACCAACTTCCTACCCTTCAGTTGCAATGAAGCTGGAAATTCTCCGTTTCAACAGCTCGGCAAGGCACTTTCAAAATTGATGCCGTAAAAAATATAAAATACCTTGGAGTTTATATACAGTGCTTCTCAAAAGTCCCCTCCCCCCTCTTATTTTTGGAACGATTATACAAGTGAAATTTGGAAACTGAATATTGAAGGTTGTAAACTTCCCTACTAGTGATGATAGATGACGAAATCGTCAAAGATGATGTCACAAGGCCATTGTGACCAATAATTTTAAATGGAACCCTACGGCAAGCGACACCTGTTTTAAAAGGTATCGAAAAAATCTATTCAATGATACTAATTTTGTTTGTGTTTATGGCAGTTTCGACAACTCGCTTTTAAAAAACGCAAAGCTGTGATGAATTAAATCAGTTAATACTAAAATTCCAAATTCAAGCTCCGCCTCTGGAAAATTGTCAAATAAGCTGACATTTTTGTTAGTCTCCCTAATTCGACGTTTTTGTAGTTGTCCAAGTTTTTGTACATTTAATAATTTGTGTATTGTTGATCGAACGTTTAACTGTTTTAGCAGCTTTTGGTACTTTTAATATTTTTATACATTTTAATAATTTGTTAAACTGTTGTGAGCCGAACGTTCAAGTGCTTCAAGAAGCGAAATGGTACGTGCTTTAGGTGATAAAGTAGCAGCGATCCTAATTCTTGGTGAAACTGGACAAAATATTCATGCAGCAGAACGCATTTTTAATGAGAGGTTTCCCGATCGTCCCGTTTCGAGGACTTATTTGAGATAGCTCCTTCGTAAGTTTGGAACAACGGGTAGTATTAATGATGCGAAACGATCTGGCAGATCACAAATTTCTGATGAGAAAAAAATTGATATACTGGCAGAAGTAATAGTTAATCCTTCTTCTTCAACAACTCACGTTGCATCTACCTGTGAAGTCAGTCGAAGTACAGTACACAGGGTGTTGAAAAAAAAAAAATTTCATCTATACAAATTAAAAATGGTTCATCAACTCTCAGACGACGACCCAGACCGAAGACTAGAATTTTGTGAAAATATGGAAACTAAAATTAACCAACAGCCAGACTATGTCAAAACAATTTGTTTTAGTGACGCAGATACTTTCTATCTAAATGGAAATGTAAATACACAGAATGTGAGGTATTGGAGTGACGCAAATCCTCACCTGTTTCGTGAAACACATACCTACCCAATTTTCCCCAGAAGGTGAATGTTTGGGCAGGTATCATGGGAAACCACATCGTTGGGCCTCTTTTTTTAAATACTAATTTAACTGGTGAGGTTTATCTGGAGCTGTTGCAAAACGCAATAGAACCGTTGATCTTTGAAATTTTGGAAGATAACCCAGATGAATTCGGCAATTTGGAAATAACATTCCAACAGGATGGTGCTCCTCCACACAATTACGGTGCAGTAAGACGGTATTTGGATGAGGAGTATCGTGGTACATGGATTGGACGACGAGGTTCAACGGAATGGCCAGCTCGATCACCGGACCTCACACCTTTGGATTTTTTTCTGTGGGGTACCTTAAATCGAAGGTTTATGCCACTGAAGCTGACAATATTGACGTTTTAAAACAACGTATTGTTGCAGAATGTGAGGCTGTTTCCGCAGACACATTTGAAAAAGTACGAGAAGAGTTTGAAAATAGGATATTTCACTGTCAGGAAGTAACTGGAGGTTACTTCGAGCAATTTCTTCAAGTAGATACTGATTCTTAAATCTGTAATTAATATCATACTGAATGAAATTTAAATTTTAATGTTTACTAATGAGCCATTAAAAGTGCCATAAACACAAACAAAATTAGTATCATTGAATAGGTTTTTTCGATACCTTTTAAAAGAGGTGTCGCTTGCCGTAGGGTTCTATTTAAAATTATTGGTCACAATGGCCTTGTGACGTCATCTTTGACGATTTCGTCATCTATCATCACTAGTAGGGAAGTTTACAACCTTTAATATTCAGTTTCCAAATTTCACTTGTTTATGTATAATCGTTCCAAAAATACGAGGGGGGGAGGGGACTTTTGAGAAGCACTGTAGACTCATATATGAAGTGGGACATACATATTAACTACATCCCAAAAAAACTTCTAACCATTTTTTTCGAATTCAAATTTCTTAATAACTACCTGCCTCAACCATATCATGTTGTAAAATCTCAAATCAACAATATACAGAAAAAATCCAATTATGAAATAGATGCCGAGTGCAACTCATTTTTCAGAGAGGAAGAAAGGAGAACAACTTCAAACTTAGATAATGAACTAGATTCCAAAATAAAAACTAATAGATTATATTATGTGAATAGTCAAAGTATGATAAAAATAGTATATTAAAGTATAAGTGGATAAAAAGGGCTTTAAAACACGCGCGATTTTTCGAGCACGACGGCGCAGCCGGAGTGCTCGAAATAGAGCAAGTGTTCTTAAGACCAGTTATCCACGAATACTTTACGTTATTTTTTTTTATTGGTGCACTTTGAAATCATATATACTGGTATTATTACTACAAAAAATAGAAATAAGAACTAATAATGCAAGAAGGTTGAATTCGTGATGTGACATCAGTATACCTTTCGTTGTCATGGAAATGAGAAAAACATTCATTTGCAATTTGTTACCAAAGATCAATATTTGTTGTCACCAGAGCTCAAAAATGAATGATTCTAATATCGATTTTTTGAATAGTGAGGCAGAATCGCGGTTAATACCGCGAAAATCCAGTGATATATATAAAAAAGAATATGAAAAGTTCATCAAATGGATGGAGGAGCACATATAAATGAACGTATTGTGAGTAATATATTATTTGACGTTACAAAGTACTCCTGTCAGATCAATAATCAAAAATTTGTCATTTAGACTTCACGTTTCTCGATTTGTTAATGTTGTCATGGTTACCTTTAAAAAACGCGCGTTTTTTAAAGTTCGATTTAAACACGCTGAGGCGTGCTTTAAATGGGTAAAAAGGGGCACCAATAAAAAAAAAATTGATAACATAGTTTATTGCATCCATTATTACAAACCTCTTGTAGTTTGTTTATCTGAAACCCATGTAACTGATGACATTGAAGATCATGAAATCGAAATAGGAGGCTATAGTATGATAAGGTGTAATTCAAGTAGTGGGCACACTGGTGGCGTGACAATGTACATATGACAGTTCATCAAAATGCAAATAATATTTGCCTATCAAAAAAAAATTAAAAATTCAAAAGATACTTCTCTATATAGTTTTTGATTGACGTTTCGGGGACTATATCTGCCTCCGTTCTCAAAAAATCACATTCATTTGAGTAGTAAAAGTACTTTAATAATTGTTGGAGACTTCAACATTAATTTGATTATAACCAATAATACATGTACCTTGAAAATTAAACAACTATTTAATGAGATGGGACTATTTCAGCTGAGTTACAAAGAATTCCGCCACTCTCATTGATTATTTGATAAGTAAAGATAAATCCTTAAAATATGAAGTTAATAATATTCCCAATGTAGCAGACCATCATAATATACTTGTAACACTTTATGAAAATGAATTGAATGCTGAACCTGATAGAGAAAACGTCTTGTTCAAAAGAAACTTCAAAACTTTTAACGACGTAGAATTTCAATTTTTCCTATTCGAGTCCTCATGGAATTCCAATATAGTAGATAGCAATATTTTAGCGCTAAATCTACTTTCATGTTTGAGTACTTGCCTGGATACGCATGCGCCTTTCAAGAAATATAAAACTTTCAATAACTCAAAATTAAATGTGTGGTTTCCAGATGAGGTCAAAAGAGGATACAAAATAGAGACGGATTATATAAACAAGCAAAGGCAAATAAATCCGAAACTCTCTGGGACGAGTATAAAATAGTCGGGAAACCATGTAACTAAATTAATTAGACAAGAAATTAAGAAATACTATGAAGAACAAATTGATAAAAATGGATATGACCCCAGAGCAATGTGGAAGTCATTAAAAGAATTGGTAGGTGGAAAAAGAAATCAAAATAGAAAGCAAATTATATTTGAGGGGACACACGTAAATTCCGACAATGAAATTTCAAATGCTTTAAATTCATTTTTCATTGGTAGTATAAATAATATTGTTGAAATTTGATGATACAATAAGTAAGTTTCAGAAAGTACAGATACATTTCTATTATTCAAAAGCATCAGTATGCATGAACCAAAGAATATTGTTGCATCTTTAAAAAAGAACTCGAGTGACAAAGATAGGATCAATCGTACCATAGTTAAACTGGCTTTTGACATCATTGGAAATAGATTCCTTGTTACAATAAATTCGTCTTTGATTACTGGGGTTTTTCCTGAGGTGTGGAAAATATCTACAGTGATTCCGATCCCAAAAGTACCTAATACACAATATGCAGCTGAACATCGCCCAATCAATACATTACCAATACTTGAGAAATTGTTAGAGCTTGCAGTCGAAGATCAACTCCTTGAATTCATCAGTGCTAATGAAATACTAATGGAACAACAATCAGGTTTGAGAAAATCTCACTCATGTGAAACGGCACTGCAGTTTTTGATATCCAAATGGAAAGTGGACATTCATTTGAAACTATAAATACAGAATTACTTCTGAAAAAATTAAGTAAATATGGAATTGGAGGTAAAGTTTTCGAGTGGTTTCAGAGCTATTTACAAAATGGAAGACAACTTGTTAAATATAATAACATATACTCGAGTGAAAAGCAGGTCAAGTATGGAGTGCCTCAAGGGTCGGTACTGGGACCAATATTATTTATTTTATATATAAATGACATTATATACATCACGTTCAAAATTGTAAGCTGAAACTTTTTGCGGATGATACCCTACTTTACTTCTCTGGTTAAAAAGAGGATGTGGAAAAGTTTTCGAACTGGATTTGTGATAATGGTCTAAAAATTAATGTGACAAAAACGAAATCCATGATTATATCTTCGAAAGCAAATATAAAAAAACATCAAGGAAAATAAAATAAAATTCAATATTCAAATAAACGGAGAAAGCATTGAAGAAGTGAAAATGTTCAAGTATTTGGGAGTGATCATTGATAACCAACTGAATTTTAACAGTCATTGTGACTATATTGAAAAGAAAATGGCGCGAAAAATAGGTTACATGCAGGTTCGGGGATAAAGTGTCTCATTTTACTACATTTTACTACAATCTACAAGACAATCATTGCACCTCATATTGATTATTGTGGCACCTCACTAAGTTTCCTGAGTAATGAACAGATTAATACACTACAAAAAATACAAAATCGTGCAATGAGAGCGATTTTGAATTGTAAAAGGCGTACTCCAATCACAATAATGCTGAACACACTGCAATTGATGAACATTGAACAAAGAGTTACATATAATACACTAATTTTTGTATACAAATTGAAAAATAACATGTAACCCTCGTATTTATCAAATGAGCTGAATTATGTTCAAGATGTACATTGTCACAATACTAGAAGACTCTTTATTTAGAAAAGGTCTAGTCTTGTTCAACAATTTGCCTTATGAAATAAAAAGATGTGTGTCACTAAATAGTTTTAAAAATTCGTGTGTGTTATTCGTAAAAGAAATCTATTGATTGAGAAAGGAGAAAATTGTAAATAGTAAATTACCAACTGATAGAGATCTAGTTATTTGTTTTCTTATCCTAAAATATGACGTTAATGTATGTATCTGAGTTCTAAGTTCTTTTTACTTATTGACGTTTTGTACTTTATGTATATTTACTGTAATGAAGAGCACTGTGCTAATAAAGTTTGATATATTATTTGAGTTACTTAGTTTATAATCACGCATAGGCTAGTCGTTCTGTGGTTTTTCCTTATCCATCTACAGCCTCTGTTGAGTTGATGTGAATGAATATATTATTATTAGTTTATTATTGATAACTTTTCATTCCACTAATGTTGTACCTCATACTTGTTCTTTCCCTTGTTGATGATTTTATTATTTAAGTTTCAGTTTATAATCACGCATAGGCTAGCCTTTCTGTGGTTCTTCCATATTTATCTAAAGCCTCTGTAAAGTTGATGTCAATAAATATATTATAAGTTTATTATTCATAACCTTTCATTTCATCCATATAGCTATCCACATATCCTTATATTATCTGACATTGAGTGAAGCCCAGCCTGCAGAAAAACAGCCCAGGAAAATAATTCCTTCGAATTTTCTCCGTAACTTCAACAATTTCATCACAGCATCTCCCTGTGAATGCCTCATCATTACTGGCAGATGCCCAAACGCAATTGAAATAAATTCAGGTTCATTTACAACTGTCTACTCCAGTTCTGTTTGTGTTTCGTTCGCAGCCGGAAATGCACGCGAAAAGAAATCGAATAATGAACGGACGCCTCGAAAAGGAAATGGTTTTGTAATTTGGCGGATGGGAGGGGATTAATTCCGAACTTGGATAATTGTTAATTTGTCTAAGGAAAAGGTTTCCAGACTCTGAGTTATTCCCAGGAATCGAATCTGCAGAAATTCCAATTACTTTTCCGATATCCGGGGCTCGAATCTTTCCTGGGGTGTAGTTTGTATATTAATAATGTCCCGACTTAATAAATGACTGTATATATTCAGATATCTACTGAGGAAGGATTTTATGAAATACGGTGCAAAAACTATGAAGTTCTGGAAGGGACACCCAAAATAAAATTTTCGCTATTTCTAAAATTCCGACTTATAACTCGGAATTTTAAACTTCCGAGTTATAACTCAGAATTTTGCTTCAAAATTCCGACTTATAAGTCGGAATTTTAGAATTCCGAGTTATAAGTCGGAATTTTGGTGTAAAATTCCGAGTTATAAGTCGAAATTTTAGAAATAGCGAAAATTTTATTTTGGGTGTCCCTTCCAGAGCTTCGTAAAAAACAGACAGAAAATTATAATTTTACAAATTATGTTATCGCCCTATCTCGAAATGATATCTCCACTCGATTCTTTGAAGAAAATTTTGAGAAAAAATTTTTATATTCTATATTCTAATATCGATTTTTTGAATAGTGAGGCAGAATCGCGGTTAATACCGCGAAAATCCAGTGATATATATAAAAAAGAATATGAAAAGTTCATCAAATGGATGGAGGAGCACATATAAATGAACGTATTGTGAGTAATATATTATTTGACGTTACAAAGTACTCCTGTCAGATCAATAATCAAAAATTTGTCATTTAGACTTCACGTTTCTCGATTTGTTAATGTTGTCATGGTTACCTTTAAAAAACGCGCGTTTTTTAAAGTTCGATTTAAACACGCTGAGGCGTGCTTTAAATGGGTAAAAAGGGGCACCAATAAAAAAAAAATTGATAACATAGTTTATTGCATCCATTATTACAAACCTCTTGTAGTTTGTTTATCTGAAACCCATGTAACTGATGACATTGAAGATCATGAAATCGAAATAGGAGGCTATAGTATGATAAGGTGTAATTCAAGTAGTGGGCACACTGGTGGCGTGACAATGTACATATGACAGTTCATCAAAATGCAAATAATATTTGCCTATCAAAAAAAAAATTAAAAATTCAAAAGATACTTCTCTATATAGTTTTTGATTGACGTTTCGGGGACTATATCTGCCTCCGTTCTCAAAAAATCACATTCATTTGAGTAGTAAAAGTACTTTAATAATTGTTGGAGACTTCAACATTAATTTGATTATAACCAATAATACATGTACCTTGAAAATTAAACAACTATTTAATGAGATGGGACTATTTCAGCTGAGTTACAAAGAATTCCGCCACTCTCATTGATTATTTGATAAGTAAAGATAAATCCTTAAAATATGAAGTTAATAATATTCCCAATGTAGCAGACCATCATAATATACTTGTAACACTTTATGAAAATGAATTGAATGCTGAACCTGATAGAGAAAACGTCTTGTTCAAAAGAAACTTCAAAACTTTTAACGATGTAGAATTTCAATTTTTCCTATTCGAGTCCTCATGGAATTCCAACATAGTAGATAGCAATATTTTAGCGCTAAATCTACTTTCATGTTTGAGTACTTGCCTGGATACGCATGCGCCTTTCAAGAAATATAAAACTTTCAATAACTCAAAATTAAATGTGTGGTTTCCAGATGAGGTAAAAGAGGATACAAAATAGAGACGGATTATATAAACAAGCAAAGGCAAATAAATCCGAAACTCTCTGGGACGAGTATAAAATAGTCGGGAAACCATGTAACTAAATTAATTAGACAAGAAATTAAGAAATACTATGAAGAACAAATTGATAAAATGGATATGACCCCAGATCAATGTGGAAGTCATTAAAAGAATTGGTAGGTGGAAAAGAAATCAAAATAGAAAGCAAATTATATTTGAGGGGACACACGTAAATTCCGACAATGAAATTTCAAATGCTTTAAATTCATTTTCATTGGTAGTATAAATAATATTGTTGAAATTTGATGATACAATAAGTAAGTTTCCAGAAAGTACAGATACATTTCTATTATTCAAAAGCATCAGTATGCATGAACCAAAGAATATTGTTGCATCTTTAAAAAGAACTCGAGTGACAAAGATAGGATCAATCGTACCATAGTTAAACTGGCTTTTGACATCATTGGAAATAGATTCCTTGTTACAATAAATTCGTCTTTGATTACTGGGGTTTTTCCTGAGGTGTGGTAAATATCTACAGTGATTCCGATCCCAAAAGTACTTAATACACAATATGCAGCTGAACATCGCCCAATCAATACACTACCAATACTTGAGAAATTGTTAGAGCTTGCAGTCAAAGACCAACTTCTTGAATTCATCAGTGCTAATGAAATACTAATGGAACAACAATCAGGTTTCAGAAAATGTCACTCATGTGAAACGGCACTGCAGTTTTTGATATCCAAATGGAAAGTGGACATTTGAAACTATAAATACAGAATTACTTCTAAAAAAATTAAGTAAATATGGAATCGGAGGTAAAGTTTTTGAGTGGTTTCAGAGCTATTTACAAAATAGAACACAACTTGTT